>JARJCV010000109.1:0-162412 GCA_029281435.1 Mycena haematopus
CGCGGAACAGCGCCACACAGAAAATCACATAGACAGAAGAGTGCGTTGAGATATTCGGTCATTTCATGACCGAATATCTATGAGAATCAGTACCACACATAAGCATAGAAGTAGATGAACGGTAAGTAATCTCTGATTGAACCAAGCGCGAAGTGCGTTGCGAAATTCCGTCATCTCATGGCCGACGTCTATGAAGCTTCAATCAAGAGATTAGAGAACATAAGTCGAATCAGTGCCACACAGAAGCATAGAAGCAGAAGAATGCTCATGTTTGATAATTATTTAATTGTTGAACCAGGATGCACGTGACGAGGCCGGTTCGAGATCGGGAGAATACTTTCACTTTGATTGACCGAAGACTGCTTTGCGCACAAGTTACGTGTCGGTGGGAAGCAGCTGCATATTGTTAGTTCAACTAGTCGCCAGTGCGGAAATAGAGATTGGCAATGCATTGGGAGTTGAACCAAGGAACACCCTGAATCGACGGCCACGAAGGAAGAACACATTTGACTGTCCATCCCGCTAAACTCGGTGTAAGGTTGTCTGAATAACGAATCTTCCTGAATGCAGTGCAGTGCACTTATTTGCTTTGTATTCATATCAATGTGTCAATCATACATTTCGTCGAATCAACGCGCATTTTTCTCCCGCTTCCTTCTGTTCCCTGGACCCCATCTTGCACGGTAAATTTTGGCTGTGGCAGGCCTAGCTTCACTGATCCTTTGAGCTGCTCAAGTACAATGGTCATGGTCTCTCATTGATGAGAGTGATGCCTACCGTTCGGTAATGTGCTTCTTCAGCTCCTTCTCAATAAACCAATGGAATATCTGCTTGAACAGTGTGAGGTGAGGATGCGGACAAAATACTGTAATTAATGAGTAAACGAGGCACGGTGAAAGAGGAATCTCTGAGGAAAGGGGCGTGGGAATGAATCGGCGATCTCGGGGATGTCCGGGGCCTCTATACCTTATCTTAAAATACCTCATATTCAATCTAGTGCTTTCTCTAAAACATCTAAATGAGTCCCAAACCTCATCCTGGAATTTTGTGA
The DNA here is from genome assembly GCA_029281435.1 of Mycena haematopus. Lineage (NCBI taxonomy): Eukaryota > Fungi > Basidiomycota > Agaricomycetes > Agaricales > Mycenaceae > Mycena > Mycena haematopus. Next base: position 1,052 of record JARJCV010000109.1, read on the forward strand.
AAAGTCAAATATAAATGTTGCGGGGGCGCTGGTTGTAAATGTTGCGGGAGGTTCCTTTATGTTGCGGGAATTACTGATTTCCCCGCAAGATTCACGGAACGCTCGGCAGCTGTCTTTCCTGCGGCACAGCGCTGGTTCCTCAATTTAATAGGCATTTTAGTTAGCAGCGCTTCTCTAAATATTGCAATACGAATAGTTCGGCCCGAAACTTAATTTTAAGTATCTAATTTGGAATAATATTTGTTCTACTATACTTAGAAAAGTGTAACTAACTAAAAGGATCACTAAATCTATTAGTAGCCAATCAGAGTGCTCGCCTATGGATTTAGTGAGCAGTTTAGTTAGCTTCACCTTTCTAACTATAACAAAGCAAATATTATTCAATTTGATTCAGTCCCAAATCAGATATTTAAAGTTGTGTTTCAGGCCGAACTATTTGTATTGCAATATTTAGAGAAGCGCTGCTAACTAAAATGCCTATTAAATTGAGGGAACAGCGCTGTGCGGGAATGCTGTCAAAAACGCTATTTATATTGCGGAACACGTAAATATATTGCGGCATAATAAATGTGCACTTGGACCGCCATATAAAAATTCTCTGCAAAGCTGCCGAGATAGAGAACTACGTGGTCCACACCGGAGGATTCCAAATATTCCTGGACCACTTGTTTGTCTGTTCAGGAAAAAGGTCCTAACCGCCACCTCCTTAAATAGGTGAGCCGGGCATTACCTAATCCCCCTCGCATCACCGCAAATCTCAATCACTACAGTAACATGAGAGAAGTCAATTGTCAGAGGGACCCTAAATTTCCGTGCCGATGGTGCAATTCGCGTCATCTCAACAACGAGGTTGAATAAGAGGCTATGGATCCGTGTACTGGTCGTTACTTATGCTAGTCTAGCTTGAAATGAGTGCTTGACAGGTTAGGTCTGCTGTTCTCGTTACATTTGACGGGTTGATAGTAGTACGGTGACCCTACTCACGACTATCAAAACTGGAGAAAACAATACATGTCTATCTCACGGGTTTCCCATGGTTGAAGAATTCTGATTTTGGTTGGTTGCAACTTACCGTCTCGAATTTCTAAGATGATTTGAATTTCCAGTGCTGAGAACTGAAAGACAGCCGTGGAAAATAAGCATGAGTGCTGGGAAAAGAACTTTCCTTACCAAGTTGATCTGAGGAAATTTGTTTTATGGTTAAAATCCATGAAACTCATTTACCATGTCTCAAGACCTCAGTGATTAGACCGGTTACCAGCTTAAGTCTAGACTTAAGCCAGCGAATGTTTTAAGTAATTGTAATACATGTGCCTTTCAGTCCTCCAGACCTACACCTGGTCTTAAGCCCTCGTAAGTCTTCAAGGCCCACAGCCGGTCTTAAGCCCGCGTAAGTCTTCAAGGCCCACAGCCGGTCTTAAGCCCGCGTAAGTCTTAAAGACCCCCAGTACGCCTTAAGCCCGCGCAAGTCTTAAAGACCCCCAGTACGCCTTAAGCCCAACCTCACGCGCCTTCAGATCGGTTTTGGTTGCTTGAAATCTTTGTAAGCTCGGTGAATCCCCTGACAGGCGTTTAGTTGTTGGATCCTCGATTTGCTCTGGCAGTGACTCACCATTGCATCCATCCATGCGAAGTCCACGTCTCGGGAGTGATCGATCCTCCTCACCAGCTCATCGAAGGTCTTCGCAGCAACCCAGTCGCCATGCACCGCTGTCTTGGGGTTCTCGAAGCTGGCTTCCGCGTTTAACGCCAGGCGTTTAAACATCGCCGCCTGCTCTCGTGCGTACGTTACGGCCCCCATGTGTCCTGTGGTCTCTTGCAAATGGTCAGCGCGCTTCTCCCACACCTCCGCATCTCGCTGAAATCTTGTCATGACGCGCATCATCTCCGCATGCTTGCGTTCATACTGTTCGCGCCAACGGTACATCTCCGCTTCGGCTCTGAACCATTGGACTCGGTCACCTTGATAATAGTCAGTTTTCAGTGTCGATGCCATCCTGGTCGAACTCACTTTCGCGCTTGTATTCCTCCATTTTCTCGCTCGTTCTCGCCTCCCTACCTATCATCGTCTCCAGCCATATCCAGCCGTCGGATTTGGTTTTCTTTTTCTTCCCTTGGGCAGCCTTCTTCGGCGCAGACTTCGCTGACGTGCCATCCGCCCTGCCACCCGTGTCGGAATCCGAGTCACCCGATTCTTCGACCGGTGCCGGTTCTGTCTCCTTGGCGCGCTTGGCCGGGCGTGACGACTTGGTAAAACCTAACGAATGTCAGATTGGTACATTATGAATGGGAAGCCACGTTATACCTGCACGCTTCAGCGTTTGCGTCCCTGCTAACATCACCTGGGGCGAGTCGTCGCTATCGCTCCCCTCGGTCGCGTCTTTTCGTGATGAGACAGATAACGCCGAGGCGGGCAACGACAACCCGTTGTCGAGATACCATGCCGTGCCATCAAACTTGCGCGAGTCGCCTATGGGTCGATGTAAGTGGGTTTCCTTGCGACGGGTGTCTCGGTTGCTTAGTGGTGGGTAGGTGGCATCCGGGCCATCCTCGACATGACCCAGAATGATGAGCGCCTCCCGTGCGACGTTGTACATGGTTATCTCCAAGAACTTCACCAGATTGACTTTCTGCACCGCTCGCGAGTGGCGCGTCATCCCCGCTTGGCCACGATAGTCCAGCGATTGTGTCCGGTGAACGGCCGACAGCGCTAGTGACGCGGCTCGCACGGCCAGGATCGCTTCATTGGCTTGCCCGCAGCGTAATTTAACCTCCAATTCACGGAGTTCTTGACTTTCCGCGGTGGCATCCAGGCGGCCGCGCGTGACCAAATAAGACGGCAGCTGCAATGCCGTGATTTCAGGCTCGTCATCGTCCAGCGCGCTCAACTTGAGGCGGGGGAGCAACGTCCGCTGTCGCTCTCTGAAATCCGCCAGATTCCGGTTAAGCGTCTCGCGAAGTCTGGTGATCGCTGTCGATGTTTCCACCAGCGGGTGCTCTTTCTGACTCTTCAGGAGGGCCACTACCAGATACCTGCGCCATAATGTGTTTCCGTGAATGATACTCGAATTTAGGAGCTCACTGGTCACGTTGAATCTTCATACCGGCCCGAATCCACATTCCCATGGGCGGTCCATCCTCGTCGTGATGCTTCCCTTTCTCTCGTTCGGCTTCCATTATCGTGTCCAATACGTCCTCAATCGTTGGCACTGCAACGTCACCTCCCATTAGAACCGAATGTACCATCTCGAAACACCAAAACCTACATTTCGATTGCCGGTGTTGGTACACGCTGTGCAATACCCCCGCTTCGTCCTCCTCACAGAGCCTAGACATCTTTGACCACTCGCCAACTTTGGCAGCATGTTTCCGGCTCAGAAACTGGACTACGGCTAGATGCTGATCGAAAAGGTCGAGCGCCTCCTGTCTTTCGCCGGCCAGAAGGTTCGCTAAAATCGCTCACGTCAAAACAAATAGCGTCTGAGGAGGGAAGCAAATACCTTGCCGTAGGACGTTCGATGTATTCCACCCATCCATCACAAAATTGATAGTGTCGTGCCTTGCCCCACCGTTCATCTGCCGTGTCGATGCCCCCAGCGCGTTCAGAAATGACCAGTTCCTCTCCGCACTCTCCCCATGGAAATGCGCCCTGCAGCCAAATATACAGGCTGCCACTCAGTCTGGCATCGCGGTCCATGGTCGGGGATATGGGCGGCGCATACCTGCCCTCGCAAATCCTAAGTCGTTTGTAGAACCAATCCTCGTCGGGGAAGTAATAACCAGCGCGCAGGAGCTGGTTCTTGCAGAACGCGCAGAAACTGTCGTAACTCCAAACCATCGAGGGATCAAGGATCTCATGCGCCGGCGAATTGCGTTGCTTCATATGCTCGTATTGTGCTAGCGTGACAAATCCGAATCTGTATAGATGCAGTTAGAAAGAATTCCACCAAACCAAGTACTACACCACCACGTACGATTCACCCAAGACCAGGTCAACAAACGCCCCCACCACCGCATGGTCGCACGCGGAGGCAACCACGCCACTGATCGCTGTATTGCCGTACTTCAGTTTTCCTTGATGCCGGATCGCCCCTATGTGCGCTCGACATGGCGGTTCCTTCACTGCAGCCTCAGCCGCGCATGTACGAGTCATCATGTTAGACGTACCTTGTCCTCTTTAGCGATACGTATCATCTTCGCGACTCTGTCGTACTCGGCTTGAGCAGGAAAATACATGGCACCGTCTGTCAGCGCTGTATCCGTGCCGTTGTCGCGTTTGAAGAATTGATTCGCCTTGAAGTTGCCGTCCAACGTGTAGTGCTCCGAAACAAGGTGTCTACGTCTGGGTTTAGCACGCGTTCGGGCGGTACAGTAAGTCGATATCGCGAACGTACCGTAAATATTCAGGTGCCGAAATGTCCGCCGGCATATTAACGCCTCTCTCTGGACACGCCGCACAAACCATACCGAGATAGCCCTTCGGACGATTCGGATAGGGTCGGTCCTTCTCGTCGGGCAGAACGTCGTCTTGACCGTGAGCGTACCCGCGGCGTAACTGGATGTCCAGGAGTTGATGGATTCGAACAATGTTCCCCAAGTGATTTCTAATATCCTATAGGCGTGAGCGTCAGGTCAGTGAAGTCCCGAATTTCAAGCACACTCCACTCACCGGTACCGTCCCTGCGAATATCGGATCCGCCAATCGCTGGAGCACTAGCACGAAGTCGTAGAGCGAACCTTTGTCTTGATTGCGGTGTTGTCGGAAACTCTCGAGCAGTGTTAGAGTGTAGCCGGTTTTGGGATCCTTTACACTTCCAGGAAATATTCCTGCTCGCAAGAGTTGTCGAAATTCTGGCAGAGCAACACTAGCGTCGGGGGCTCGGCATCCGCAGAAGGACACCGAGGTGGCATGGATCCCGTTCGAGTCTACGAGAGTAAATGGTCGGGCAGCTGCGGCATTAGGGCAATATAATCCGTCGTGGCCAAGAAATACCCCGGCGCCAGATTTGACGCGACAAATATCGGTCTTCTCAAAAAATCTTTCCGACGAATTCCACACCAGAGCCCAATGTGTAGGCATCGTTCGGTGCTTTTCCAGCCAGCACTGTCGACATACCACCGGTCCCTGCAGACAATCGGCACAACGGACTTCTCGCACTGATGTTTGGGGCTGGACAGTACCAGTCATGCTCCCACAGGCGCACGCCGAGAGAACCCGCGCGTCGTGGTGTATGCCCAGTAATTCCTGGAGCAGACAATCTTCCTCAGCACGGAACTCGTTGATATGCGTCACGTTCTGCGTGCAGACGGCGTCAGTACTCTCCGTCATCTCATGTGTCAAGCTTACCTCGCGCGTTTTGGGGCCACTTTCCGTCTCATAAGCCGCCGTGCTCCCGTAGCTTGGCACGTCCCCAGAATCACTTGGGTTATCCGCTGGGTGGTCCGGCGCCGCGTGTAAGGAGGAACTAGACTCAGCAAGCGAAATTGGTGCATGGCCGTGGTGGTGGTGGGTGTCGGTGGCATGCTCAGTGGCTACCTGCAGTTGCTCTAACTGGGCCGGCCGCCCAGCAGTATGGGATCTGAGGGAGAACTGTGGAACGTCGCTCGAAATTACCGTGCTTGAAGTAGCCTTTGGGCGGCGCGTGCCCTTGTTCGTCCTCTTTTTCGCGACCAACATCCCAATCTACGAAAACCCTGAAAAAGAAACGAAAACTCATCAGTAACTGAGAGGAGAACTGAGCCATCGTCCGTAGTCACCTCGATAAATCGCCAGTAAATCCCGTATGTCTTCGCCACTGGATAGGGGCTTTGCGCTGGAAAATAGACAATCGCGTCAGTTTCTCGCTCTAACGCTCAATCCACCTGCGACTCACCCGGATTGTATTCCTCGTGTCAGTCTTTTCGTTTTTCCGCGTGTCGGAAGGTCGGTGGTGGTGGTCGTGCGCAAGTCGGGAAGATCACACGGGAGCAATTCACGATCACGTGCGCTCCAGTTTCGGGAAATGGATGCCGAGCAGCCATCAATGATGGAGCGCGTCGCGTCCGTCGGGCCAAAATTGAAAAGCCTTTCGTTTTCTCGTTTTCCGTAAAATAAAATAGATATAATTTGATTATCGGTCCTCACTCATGTCTATTTGGATGTATCTACTTACAATATTACTACAATATTACCACTTCATGGATCCCCAGTCGCCGTTCGTCGCGGGACGTAGTTTTCAGCTTTTTTCGACGATTTCGACCTACTCACATTTCTTGCCTCGCACTAAACTCACTACGTACGTTGTTGCACGATATCTCACTGAATTCTCACCGATTTGGTGAGACTTCGTTGTGTTCGCCAGAACACACCTGTGACTTCTTTCTCGTCGACGAATCCGACCCGTTCACATTTCCTCGATTCGCCTCGCTACATACGTTATTTGCACGATCTTTCACCGTTGTCTCATGGAATTGGTTAGACATCGTTGCGTTCATCGGAAACTACTTCCACTTACCTGTTTCTCGCGTTCCGTTTGTACTTGCGCTATATCCAGTATCCAGTTGCCCAACGTCTGACGCGAATCGTCAGACTTCGTTCTGCTGGTCCCATCCGACTTCCAGTTAACTTTTTCTCGCATTCGGTCACAGTTTGTACTTTCGCTGCATCCAGGTGCCCGACCTCTGACGCGAATCGTCAGACTTCGTTCAGCTGGTCCAATCCGACTTACCACTTACCTCTTTCTGGCGTTCGCTACATCCGGGTGCCCACCGTCTGACGCATATCGTCAGACCTCGTTCCGTTCGTGCAATCCGACCCGACCTACCTCTTTTCTCGCGTTCGTCACCTTTCGTCTTGCTCCACGCTCCCAATTGGATCCCTTCACCAATTCCTCTTGCTTTAGATGCCGTTCTACAAAGCGCAGTCAGTTGCTGAGATGGAGGAAACTGAACGAGTGAAAATCTTGGCCACAATGTACGTCTACTCACTTCTTCTGTCGTTTCTTCTTACATTAGGGCCCAACGACTCAGTCGCCGTATGACCCCGCACGACGCGTGCGATGCCCTCGTGAACGTCCGCCCATACCTCGAACACGTCGGCTACGTGTACGTCCATCTTCGCCCGTACTGGGACGCGCTCGATGCCCTCCCCTCCATCCCGGACGACGAAGACGTCGATTATTTGGATTTCAAAATCGGGGAGACCAGCGACATCGACGCCCGGCGTGTGGGGTATGCCAAATGCCGGGGAGAGCCTATCGCGTGGTGTTTTTATTATCCGACGGCGTTCCCTAAACTCATCGGTGCGTTTTCCTCCATTTCCTCCGCTTTTCGTTGACAAGGAAAAAGAACGACTGACCCATCTGTCGCTGAATTTCATCGGAGCGAAGCGCGTTCCCTACCCCTGCCGCGGGTGCCAGGTCCGCCACCGCGAGCACTATTCCGAGTATTGTGCCCATTTGGAGTTGATCGCGGAGACCATCGAGTTCTGGATTCGCAGGATCGGGGAAGTTCCAGTTCGCCATCCAATGTACGACGAAGACCAATGAAGTCAATATGTAAAATAGTACAATGTGTATCTGGGAATGGCAAAATCTAGTGTGAGAGACTAACAATTGAGGTTTACTACTGGACCTACCTGAAATATATGCTACGCGATGCACATCAACGAGGATAACGAATTTCTTGAAGAGAAGACCAGTACTGGGGGCTTGCGGTCTGGGCCTCTGTGGTGAACTGATGTTCCGTCAGTGTAATGCACGTCAGCACGATGCTCATTGTTTGGACGTAAATTATTGACTTGCTTCCTTGTTGTTGCACTCATTTGGCATCTTCCATGGCTTACTTCCGACCAGCGTTTTACTTCGAACTGTTAAACCGACAGTTTATTCTGACCAGGCACCCGATCATTCCGTTGGCAGCTGTCTCCGAAATTGCTGTGCAGCTTCTATCATTGCGATCAAAAGTCCAACGAAGCCGGCGTCAGGTTCTATTACAAGTCCTGAAACATCTATACAACACATCAGACAATTTAATGGCTGAGAATGGAATCGAACCTTTCGTTTTTGCAGATTCGCACGCTTGGCCGGTCGTTTGGTGGCTTCAAAACGAGTGATTTAATTACAAAATGTATAGGCCGATTCACAATTCATAACGATTGGGAACAAGTAACGAGAACAAGAAGTATAAGTAACACAACGAACTACACAAGAGAGTGCGACAAAGTATATAAAGTAACGATTGAGAACAAGAAGTATAACTAAGACAAGGAGCTACACAACACAGTGCGACGAAGTATATATTGATTTAATTGGTGCGGTAACCAGGAGGGATCTTGGGAGCATGAATGCGCCGTGGAAGCACCCGCGGCGGAGGTAAGGACGATTTCGCTGGCCCAAATCAGTTCATGGTTTGGGAACATGAAATAAAATAAAACGCACACGGCGGGGATGCTGGCATTTTGAAGTCGGCAAGTCGGGTGTGTCTGAACTTCTGACGCAGGGCCAGAGCGTCGTGACATTTCTGGCTGGGGACGTCGTACTCGTCGAAGTCGAAAACTTCGCCGTTCTTGGTGGCAAGCTCGTAGCGTTCGTGGACTGCCTCCCATGCCGCCTCGCGGCGCTTGACGAGGTTGTCGAGATCGTTGGCTACTTCGGCGCGCATTTTCGGTCGGCGGATTCGGGTGCATCCCTGAGGCGCCGGCGTCATGGCGGGAACTGTAGGAAGGATCATTCCTGTCACGAGAAACCGACGGCGAGATTTACACACCATTATGAAGCTGACAGCCAGTGAGGACGTCCTGGCAAGCCATCGACCCGGGAGGGCAGGTACACTGAACGTAAGCCGAGTCAGAATGTTGCAAGCAATTATATATAATGAGAATGTCTTACGATAGGCGCTGCTTGCAAATCTCCCGCCATGAGGGCTTCGTCCCAATCGAAACGAGGATTGCTCGTCGAGTACCGCCAGCACGCTTTGCAGATAAAGTGCGCGAGGTCGAAGGCGTTATCCTTCTTGTCGAGGATATACCACCCGAAACCCCAAGGAGCGACAACGAGGTGGCAATTCGTGCACGATGCTCCGACGAGTATCGGGTTCACCATTGACTCCAGTTCCTTCAGGGTGAAACAAATGGCCACCCCCGGCTCGTCGGTACTCGCGGTGGCGTTCAAGTCGAATCGTTTCTTGGGGGTCGGATCTTCGGCCACGATGCGGTTCAATTGCTCGACAAGCGTCAACTGCGGAAGAGGCCTGCGTGCGTATGATTTGGTTTTAGCGGGAGAGGCTCGGGTGTTGCGCGTGGGGCCAGACATCGGGGGGTGGTTGGTGTAAAGGGTGGGTGGCAGTCTGCGGAGAATATATATACGGTGAGATTTCCCAATTCGTGGACAATGGCGCAAAAACTCCCCTGTTTCTCAGGCCATTCTCAGTCAGAGTGCAGACCCAAACAATATCTCATAACAAATGCAGCGCTTGGGGGATCTTCGGCTTGCAACTTCACGCTCACCCACCTCCATCCCACCTCCCTCAGTCATGACATCCTCTGCCGAAACCCTTCGTCTCTTTGGGCCGGTGTTTCGACCTCACGCGGACATCAGTTTCCGCCAACGCGCCGTCCTTCGCAAGGCCCTGGAGTTGGTCAGCGAAGAGGAGGTACGAGATGATTTGGACGGCACCGACAAACTACGTGTTAGCATGGGCGGTCATAATCTGTTCAATTTCTATCGTTTCGGCACGGTCTATACGAAGGTCATCAGCTTGCATTTTCGGAGGGGTATCGACACTCACAATGAAACCACAGATAGGCCAAGCGGAGTGCTCTAACCTTGATCAGGAGGCGCGAGACGCTTTACAAGACTATCTAGACAAGTACGACGCCTACTTCACGAAGCAAGGCAAACAATTCGTCGTCCGAAACCCCGATGCCAAGGATGCGCTCCAGGCCGCGGAACAAGCTTGGCACGATTGGATTCTCCGATATCGCGGAGTAGCCAGCCGTCCTGCATGGGCTATGGAGCCTCTGCCCACCCTCCGCCCGGTCCGGGTTAAGCGCACCATCATTGACATCTCCGACGATGACGACGAGTCCGTCGTAAGCGCGCCCCGCCCCAAAAAAAATAAGTTCTTGGGCACAGTCGACTTGACTCAGGATTAGCGGGCTATAGAATATATAACATATATATGCCGATATGTAGTTCTTTTGGATTGTAGTGGTACTTAGGAATTTAGCGCGTGCTGTCTTATTCTTCTCATTTGCAGAGTCTTGGCCGAAGCGCAGCCATGCAGCCATTGTTGCTTGGAGCTGTGATTGTGTCGGTTAAATTCTGTCGTGCCGTCAAAAGGTCTTTGCCACAGACCTTGTTCCTGCCACCCACGCACCGACCCACCCACCCACTCGCAATCACTTTTTTTTTTCTGAGCACCATTCCCTCGCCATGTCAATCCAAGAAACCCGTCGTCTTTTTGGGCGCAAATATCGGGCCCACCATGACACCAACGCTCGCCACCGCGCCCTGCTCAGAAAAACCCTGGAGTTGGTTACAGAGGAACAAGTCGTCAAGGACTTGACCCGAGTCAACCAGTTGCGTACGGTTATGGGTACAGAGGGCAACATGCACCGTCTAGGCACGATTATCGCTTCTCGCGAAGTAAGTACAAGATTCCTTATTGAAACGTGAGCTCACATGAAAATAGGTCAACGGCCGCCGCCAGAATCGCGAAGGCCCGACGCCGAATGGTCAGGCCAGGGTTCACCTGGAGGCGTATCTCGACGCGTACGACCAGTGCTTCAAAAAGCAGGGTATGGAGTACCGCGTCCGCCGCGAAGCTGGGGTTGCCATCCTGCAAGACGCCGAGCAGGCCTGGCACAATTGGGTGGTGGGTTATCTTGGACGAGCACGTCCCGCGTGGGCTCTAGAACCGCTGCCTGGGTTGGATAGGGTGCGCGTTGCAGTGCCGCCGTCTCGAGGCACTAAGCGCAGGTGCGCACATGGCGGCGATCCCGATGTCCCTCGTAAAAAGGCCAAGTTCCTCGGTACCATCGACCTGACTAGGGATTAGTTGGTGGCAGCGCTGTGCAGTACAAAATTGTAGACTTACTTTCCAAACAATCTAATTTCTGTCCATTTTGTCGATTCTTTCTTGAAGTCGTTCTGTGTCTTGAGTCTTTATCCGCGAGTCGTTCTGTGTCTTGAGTCTTGACCTGGCGCCCTCAATACCTATACTGTTCTTGTTACTTTCGGAGGGCAGCACATCTATTCAATGGCCATATTGTATACATAGTACTCTACAAAGCTGTCAGTTGGATCGTGCGCCCCGCCCTGCACGAAGACGATGGTCGGGAGCAAGGCGGGAAGAGATCACGGGAGCAATGGGACGTGACTTGCGTCACAGTTTCGGAATGATGCCACGGCATGATTTGCCTCGGCATGGTCATCCCGAAACTGTGGCACACGTGGTCGTCTATTGCTCCCGTAACTATTTTTGCGCTTGCTCCCGACCACCATACATACCAGCGGCTTAGTATACTTTGTACGTTGAGTAGCTCCAACGAGCAACGGCCGATAATATAGATAAACGTCTGGTAAATATGATTGGAAAAGTACGCTTTGAGACGCTACTGAATCCGCCATATAGAATTGCTGCCCCACAAATGTCCATGCACTCTGCGGATTCCAGTGGTAAGCCATTAGTCTTGCTCATGATAGATTAGGCGTCGCTCACGTACCCCATTTGCTAGATGGCCCCAGGCACATCTCGGCGGCAGACTTGTACACAGACCAATACCGTCCAAGTACCCCACCGCCTCTGTCCTCCTCGCCGAGTCCGCCTCCGCGCAAGCGGCAGCGAGTGGCCAGAGTCCGCAGCTCTGATGACGCCATTCCTCGGAGAGTCCTGAAGCTGCTCGATATCGAAGCCGCTGAGGACGACGTACAAGATGAAGACGACGACGATGATGAGATGGGGGAATTCATCGACGACGAACCCAATCACGAGCTCGCAGCCCCAGCGTTTGCCCTGCCGTTCGCCCACAAGACCCCCGCCGCTGCTGACGAAGACGCCGAAACTCTCCGTAAAATCGCAGCCAGATTTGAAGACTTGGCACGGGAGGACCGCGAGGAGCCGATGATGGCTGGCGAAGACGACGCCCCTGCCATCCCTTACTTTCCTCCTCTATCCGCCCCCGCCCTCAACGGTTTCTTGGTCGCCCCCCATTGGGAGCTTCGGCTAATGGACTTTATGATGATGGAACTCGACGACATTGCCATGGTCGGCACACAAGGCCCTTCTTCCCGCCTGGTGTTTTACGAGACAGTCCCGGACGCGGACCCTGGGGAGGAGGCGCCCGACTCCCAGACTAGCGAGGCGGCCGACATTCCCCCTGCCAATGCCGCCAGAGTCGCCAACGCAGCGAAAGCTTGGCTGACCGCCCACCGCGTGTCGTTCCGCGGACCGGAGCCGATTTCTCCCGCAGAGTGCGGCTTGCTCCTAGGTCTCCGCCACGACAACAATCCAAACGCGGTCCTGACGGACCAACGCTATAACTGCTTCGCCCGCCTCAAAAGTCAGATTTTCCGTGGTATATATTACAATGACTTGGTTTTCATCGGGCCCGTCAACAACCCCGTCATCTACATTGTCCCTCGTCTCGACCTCAGTCCCAATGGGCTCCCGAGAGGACAACGTGCCACCCGGGGCCTCGTCCATACCGAAGCGCTCAAGCTGCACCTTGGCGGCGGCGACGAGCTAGAGTTCACGAGGCGGGGTAGTCGGTGCTTCTGGGGCAAGCGGACATTCGCGCCGCTTTGGGGACTCGAGGTTCTCCCGCCTGACTTGCGATACAGTGTAGTGGGCGTGCATCCCACGGACGACGAGCTCGAGTTGTTTTGGGCAAGCAAGTGCCTCGAGATCTGCGCTGCGTTCACGGGGGTCAGTTGCGCGGTACAGGAAGGAGACCGTGTGGTGGCGACGGACCCTGTCCTCAATGTGAAGGAGGACGGCGAGGTCGCGGCCTTCTTCGAGCGGCGTGAGGGCAATCAGCGCTTGCGGATGGCGGTAGTTGTGGCGGTGGCGCCGCCGGGAAGGCAGGGGGCTGTGGACAAGAACAGTGGGCGACTGCGGGTCAAAAGTGTGGGAGGCATCCAGATATCTGGCCTAGCGTCTGGACTAGTGTCGGTGCACCACGTATCCGAGCTACGGGTCCATATTCTCAACCCTCGCCGTGCGATCAATGTGGGGGATCGTGTCGTGGTCGTATCTGGTTCAGCTTATAGAGGGCAAAGCGGTCGAATCATCGACTTCACGACACCATCGAGCATTCGCGTCGACTCGCCGGAATTGGGGGTACTCGAGGTGATGCTGAGGCATGTACAGCTTGACTTGCGGCGCGGGGACATTGTGCGCATAGTACGAGGGGAACACAAAGATCAAGTCGGCCTCATTCTCGGACTCTACTTAGCGGGGGGGATGGAACTTTACTTAGTGAATTTCCCGGCCATAGTCACATTTCATGCACTTAATACTGTTGTTACTAGTGCGATCCCAAGAGACTGAAGACCCATGTTGAGCCTGGGACGGGTCAAATGAAGTTATCTGTGAGGACCGCACCTTCCTAATAAGGAGAACAACCTGCCTAAAAAGGGAATTTTTGACAGGTCGAGGCCGAGACACAGCACGCTGAGGAAATGGACGCTATGGAGGTTCTTGTGGTAAGCGACGCCAGATAGTTCCGCCCCATACTGACCCACGTTGTGTTGCAGATTCGAGTTCAGACGCGGGATGTAGTGCTCGTGCACTTGGACGGCAGTGGTGGGCACCAAAGTGTGGAGTGCCGGCGACAGGCGGACAGCGTTCTAGACCGCGCTCGAGAGGATTGGGAGCGGGATCTGATGCACACCGGTCGATTCCTCACCGGCATGTTTGTGCGCGTGGTCGGTAAACACGCGAAAAAAGGGCAATTTGGGGTGATCACGGATTACCATCGCACCAAGCCTGCCCCAGAGGGACGTGATTCATTGAGCAGGATTAGAGAGTGGGGGGATATTCGGCGCGATGTCCGCATCCATGTCGCGGTCGAGCATTCGCTGATCGTGGACGAAATGGAAGTCGATAACGTGGTAGAGCGCTTGTAAGTCTTTGTGCCTCCAACGAACGAAAGCGCATGCTTACCTCCAATACAACGCACAGTTGCGGGCTTCATGTGATGATGGCTGTGTTGCTCAAAGGATATCGCAACTTGAATGTCTTTGAGCCCCGGGTATCGCCAAGAAACCCCACCCCACCACCACCACCACTCGAGAACGTGGATTTGACAGAGGCCGAGATAGTGTATCTCGAGGAGGCCGAACGTCGACGGCAAGCCCCTGAAGCCCCTGCCCTCGACGCATGGTCCCCACCGGATATTGGTATGGGGATCCGCCTATTGGGTATTTCGACACTGAGTTGTTTGTCTGGCAGGTGAAACCACTGGGCGATGGCTTGCCCATCCGAAGATGGTTTGGAAGCGCATTGACGTCCAAGTGTGCAGTGCGGAAACCATCTTGGAGCTGCGCAAGATGCCAAACGTGGGGAATCGAGCCGGGGTGAAAGTGCTGAAGGTGGCGGGCCTGGAGGGATATCTGCGTCCATTCGGCCACGCGGTCACAGAGGACAAGGCATATGCGGCAGTACTGGAGTTCCTCGGACCGGGTCGAGATGCGCGAGTTCCCATCGTGGCATTGAGGCCGCTTCGCCAGACTCCCATCAACGGGGGGCGCGGCGAGATGCGCTGCATCAGTGCTCGCAAGTGCAGGGTCATCATCATTGGACCAGACGTCGAGGGCAACCGGGATCGAATTGGCGAGTATGCGGAAACGATGCCCGAATCCAGCGCTCCATGCCCCTCCGGCCACAAAATCGTGCTTGTGCGATTTGCCTGGGAACGCCGAAGCGATGGATCGGATTACTCCCCTCAGGCGCAATATCATTTGGAATGCCTGTGCTCTGCCCTCAATCGCGACACCCCCAGCCAGCCGCCTGTGCCTCGGACTGATTTCGACCGAAAATGCTCTTGATATGTACTCCGCACTTTGTAGAATAAGATGACTCGCAAAAATGCTATTTGTATAGTACACTTGTAAATAGATCCCTCTGCGCATATAAATGTTGTTTCACATAATTCAATCGCCATGGCCAATGGGGAGTTAGGGCTTGAGTGCGGCGATTGAATACCCAGTGATTTTGAGATGGGTTTTCCCTGCAGAGGTACGAGATCTTGTGCGTTGTGTTGTTGCCAAACTGACGAATCCAGTACATCCAGCGCTTTGACTTTACCGAGAGACGTCAGAAGCGAAGCGAAGCCACAAGAGGCCATTGTCCGGGCCAAAGCGTTCTCTCTTTCTCTGTGGATTCTGACTTTCTGCCACCAGCTGTCATTCACTCACCACTTCACCACCACCACTGCACCAACCACCCTGCTCTTACTTACCTGTACCCCATACCCATGGCACGCATCAAGAAGGACCCCGGCGCCGCCGCCGCCCCCAAAATGTACCGCCCGTACGTCGAACGTGAAGTCCCCAGCCGCATGCCGTTTCCCGAACTCGGACGCGTTCACTTCAGCAAGGCCGGAGAAACAGCGGTACCGAAACTTAACGAGTACCAGCGCAGTTGGGTTTTGGACGTCGCTCTGGGCGACATCGACTTCGGCGATCTCGACGCCAAAGGCTGGAGAACTCTCAAGGCCAAAGTGAAGATCGACGCGTTCGAGGCGAAGGCTTTCCAGCACACCGCCGAGGAAGCCGACGCAGCGGAAGAAGAAGCTGGGTTGCGTGAACGCATAGACGACTGGCGAGTGAAGAACCCCAATGCCAAGACCAACGGGGCGGATGCTGGCGACGACGACGACGTCGACAGTGGGACGCGAACAGCCCTTCTACGAGGATACCCCAAAGCTGGATGGAGACTGGTAAGTCCAAAGAACGAGTCATTATAATCGCGGCTGACGTCGCGAAGGCGATCCAAAAGGTGCTCACCAACAAGAGAACCGCGGAAACAAGGAAGACCAAGACCAGCAAGGACGTCAAACCTGTGCCATCGGCGCAGCGTGAATTGGCCAAGCTACTCGACTTCACGCAGATGACTGGACGCCGCAAATTTGCAGAGGATCGGCACGACGACATCGCGGCGCTGGGGCGGAGCCTTCCTGACGATATCAATGAGGGTGGCAAGTTCCGCAAAGCTGAGCGGATGTTATGGGAGCAGGAGGACGCGGACGAGTGGGCGGCAGCAGCTGCGGAGATCGACGAGAATGTCGATTGGCACGAGTAAGTACTGGCTTGACTTGCATCGCTTGCGAACGTCGTTCACTAATACTATTCATCCAGACGGCAGCAGACTGTGACGATTGGGTTCCAAAACATGGTCCAGGCGCTCCACGACAGTGGTCAATTCCGACCCTTCGCCGCCGCGATGTGCATGGGTTGGGCCGACGTCGCGGGGAAAGTTAGCTTTGAATGGTGTGTGATTTCTTTTGTCCCAATTGCATGTTCGTGGAAGCTCAGGGTCGTTTCTTTCACAGGGTGGAGGCCGTTCCGGAACAGATATTCGTCGCATCGGCATTCAAGGAAAAGAACAACAAGGTAGTGAAAGAGTTGGTCGACGGGATGCATGGATGGCTCGAGAGGCCACTCAAAGGTATGGGTTCGAGGTATTTGATGGCTTTGACTAACGGTGGCACAGAGTACGCCAGTGACCAAGAGCGCAAGAAGAAGAAGAACCCCACCTTTGCTCTGTCGGCCGAAGAACTGGAGGATCTGACCCACAAGAACCTAAAGCAAGTGATCTCGGACTTTCTGCAAGACTCGTACGGTGCGTTTTGGAGCGTCTGGCTTATGATGCATTACTGAATTCATATTGTACGTGTACAGAGTATGCCTTTGGAAGCCGAGAAATCCCTTGGGCGGACATAGAAAACAAGCCAGCCGACTTCTACGACGGAACTCGACTCGGCATCCGGCTCACCTCGACGCGCTCGTTCACTCCCAATGAGTGGCACACGCTAGCGAATAGGCTGGTGTCGGTGGCCGGTCCAGGCACTTCCAATGTGTTCAAGAAACCTTCGGACGACGACGGTGGGAAGCCCAACGACGACGTTAGAAAGCCGGAAGGCGCCGCGGACGACAGTGGAAAGCCCAACGACGACGTTAGAAAGCCCGAAGGCGCCGTGGACGAGGGTGGAACTCCCAAAGGCGCCGCGGACGACGGTGGAAAGCCCAACGACGACGTTAGAAAGCCGAAGGCGCCGCGGACGACAGTGGAAAGCCCAACGACGACGTTAGAAAGCCGGAAGGCGCCGCGGACGACAGTGGAAAGCCCAACGACGACGTTAGAAAGCCCGAAGGCGCCGCGGACGACGGTGGAAAGCCCAACGACGACGTTAGAAAGCCCGAAGGCGCCGTGGACGAGGGTGGAACTCCCAAAGGCGCCGCGGACGACGGTGGAAAGCCCAACGACGACGTTAGAAAGCCCGAAGGCGCCGCGGACGACGGTGGAAAGCCTAACGACGACGTTAGAAAGCCCGAAGGCGCTGCGGACGACGGTGGAAAGCCCAACGACGACGTTAGAAAGCCCGAGGACGACGCGGACGACGGTGGAAAGCCAAACAACGATGAAGCTGATGGTGGGGGGCAGCAGGGGCGCGGCGGCGGCGGTGGTCGAGGTGGTCGAGGTGGTCGAGGCCGCGGTGGAGGCAGTCGGGGGGAAAGGCGAAGAAGGCGAAGGCACCGCCGGTGCTGCCGCCGGGCTCGCCGCGCAAGCCCAGAGTGCGAACCGTGTCAAAAAAACGGCAGCTTGAAGAGGAGCGGGTGCGTGAAGAGGAGGAAGAGAGGACGAAGAAGCGGCGCCGCACGACGTAAATGCGGGCTTGAGTCGAGATGACTCTTCGTCTTTCATTTGCACTCACAACTTGTACTGGCTTCAGTCAGTTTATTAGTCTTAAGGTAGTTGTAGGGGCTTCAGTCAGTTTATTAGTCTTAAGGTAGTTGTAGGGGCTTCAGTCAGTTTATTAGTCTTAAGGTACTTGTAGTAGCTCAAGTCAGTTTATTAGGCTCGAGTAATTACACAGGCTTAAAGTATATGTATAGGTCTTGGGACTTGTATACCGACTTAAGTGGTTCTATGGGCTGAAGCTGTAGGTAAGGGTACACATATGCGCTGTGGAGAGGGGCAGTAGAGCTTAAGTTGAGGCGCACGGCCTTAAGCCCCGGACCGGTCAGACCTAAACCGTCTTAAGATGACCTAAGTGATTATCTGGAATACGATGGCCCCCATGATGGTTTGGAGAAACGTGTCGGCGTGTGCAAAGATATGCAAGCAAAGCGGCACTGCCTTAGTCATGCCAGTTGAGTTGATTGGCGATTTCGAATTTCAACGTTCAATTTCGGACTTACACATGCGGTAGATTTTTAAGATTACATATTCAACCTTCCTTCCATATCGAATTGTGACCGAACAAAAACGAGTTGCATTTGTAGATCACGCGCCGTGTGGCGTTACTCATGGTTGAGTGAGTGACTGTCACAGTGGCTGTGGTAGCCTCTTTTTTTTTTTTTTTTTTTTTTGTGGAACGTTTGTATGGTAGGGTTGGATAGTGCGGCTTAGCCGCGCTCCCGTCCGGTGCTGTCCAGCGCTTTCGCGCTCCCATACACCTTCCGGCCGACATAGTCGGTCGCCCCGCCCGTTAGTTAGAGGCCGTGGAAAATTTAAACCCAGCCAGAGGAATTTTACTGCCACCCGAGGAAATGCGCATGCGCACTTGTGCCCGACTCGTCGCTACACGTCGTGTGGGGCTGCGCGCAAGCGGTTCCGGGGGCACGATGGTCGACATAAGGTCATACCACAGAGCCCCCCTCATCACCGTTCACCCGACACCCACTAAAACCCCGGTCTCCCATGTCCAGTCTTTGGGGAGATGTTCCTCATTTTTTAGCACCTTGCTCCATGTTGCTATGACTAACTTCTTATCTATTGCTTTCTTTCCGTATTTTACGCTGTTTGTGAGTGCACAATCAATCTTGAGTCTGTTATTTATGGCTTTAGCCCATCTGTTCTGGATTTCCCTTAGGGATGCAGGGAATTTTTCTTGAATAACCCTCTCATTGCGCAGCCTCCATATCAGGTGCGCCGATTCCGAAACTAATATCCTGAACAGGCGCGTTGTGCCGGCATCGCCTCGCGTGATAGCGGCACACCCCATTATTTGTCCGAATGTGGGCGGAGGTAAGTCGGCTCCTGTCTTCAACTTCCAAAGCTCGCTCGCAAGGTTCCAGATTTCCATTCTACCCGGTGCGTCACATTTGGTCAATATGTGTTCCATTGACTCTATAACATTGTGGCATTTTTTGCAGGTAGCCTTATCTTCGTGTCCCGGGATATTGGTCCAGTGGCCGCCTACTTTGTAACCTCCGTGGATCGACATCCAAAGGAAGAATCGTACCGATCTTGATAAATCTTTGTGCTTGGTTGACTTCCATACTTTGTCCTTGGATGGGAGGTCGTCGGACGGGTCTGCGATCGCCGCCTGTGTGTAGGCCATATTCTTCTTCGTTGCTTTCCTGTCTAATAATTTTTGTAGGTCGGTTTACTGTGTTTGATGCCTTGCAGGATCTTATAAGCTTTCGACTGGGTCAAGGATTGTAGTTTTACTCCGGACACGATGGACCTAGTGTCTGGCTTGATGTCTATTTCGTCTTCCGTATTTTTGGCGCATCCTTCGCTTGCAAGTCTGTCCGCCGCCTCGTTTCCTACGTTTCCGGTGTGTCCTTTGACCCAGGTGAGTGTCGTCCTCGCTTTCCGTTTGCGTAACTTTGACACTGTTGCCCGTAGTATTGCTCCGTTCTCTACTTCTTTGAATCCCCCGTCTTCGTTCTTCACCATGTGTTTGGTCAGTGCATCAATGCACAGTTTGGAGTCGCTGAAGATGGCAAGTGGGACATTTAGTGGGCATGCTTCCACTGCTTTCATTATAGCTACTAATTCTCCCACATTATTCGAGGGTTTTAGGTGGTGTGGTATTCGTATCGCCATGTTCCTCGGGTCGTCCTCTCCATAATATATTCCAGCGCCGGCTCGGGCATTCTCGCCACCGTTATTGGTCGCCGAGCCGTCTGTGTATACAACGACTTCGTCCTCGTCCGGGTCCGGGTCGTGTTCCGTGTCCGGGGCGACACTGTGGAGATTTCTTGGCGCCGCATTCGTGAATATCCGGAACGTGTCGGCCACTGTCCCGTGCGTTGTGACTCTCGTATCAAATGTTCTCGTTTCCGGGTTCTCGTCCTCAAGGTCTCTGTCCTCTTCGTGGTCTTCTGGTTGAGGTTCTCTTGGGTCCCACTTCTCTTCTAATGCATCCAGAAGGTCTCTTGCTTTCGTGTAGCATCCATTCGGGTTTTTGCACTTGGTGAGTGTTTTGGTTATTTGACACGTTGCACACCTGCAGTTCTTGACTCGTCTGTGTCTTGGCGCGTCCAGCTTCGCACCTAGGAGGACCGCGTCTCGTACTGTCCGGATTCGGTGGTTTTTCCTCAGACATTCGACTACGTGGACATTTGTATTGTAGACTGATCTGTTTGCATAGGATTTTCGGTGGTACCAAATCGTCATTCCTTCTTGGATTTCCCGCGATACGGCGATGGCGTTAATGTCTACACCGTGGGTGCGTCCTACTTTGATCATATTTGCCAGGTCTGACCCGATATCTTTGGCGCGCACTTTAGGGAACCAAGATTGGAGGTAGGCATTCAGTCTCAATCCCTCCGCGACGCTGTTCTCTTTAGCAGGGATCGTCTCCGCCATGATTTCGTCTGCTACGAAGCACCAGAGGGGCCTTTCGTCCCCGAAGCTAAGGTACGTCTTCAGCCATGTTATAGCGATTGCTTCGTTCCGTGTGACAATGTCCAGCAGGTTCTTGCCTCCCATTTCTGCTGGTGCATATACTGTTTCCTTGTTCACAGTGACATTCGTTTTCTCTGCCCATAAGAAGTTTCTAACTCTTTTTTCCAGTTTCTTCTCAATCTCCTTTGGCATTCCCTGCACGGTTGCTAAGTATTGTGTCATTCCGCCAATCACCATTAGGATGATCAGGCGGCGGCCCTCCATCGTGGGGCGGCCTAATTCCCATCTCTCGAGAGATGCATCAATCTTTTCTAGAGTGCGTGCCCACGTCTGTGGTAGCCTCTTCCTCTTCCTTTCTGCCCTTGTTTCTCGCACGTTTCGACAGCTGTCCTGACCCATTTTCGAGGACTGCTGGATGATCCTGAAAGCCGGTGGGGGCCTGGTTGACCAAATCAGAAGGACGTTGCCGCGGTCCTCGGAAGAGGGACAGCCTGGATTGAAGCAGTGGATTCACATACAATATACACGAAGGATAGCAGTGGAATCTTCCTTTCCCTTTGCCACCCTTCCCTCTTCCTATTTCCGCAGCCGGTCTAAGTTCGGAACCTGCACGGAAGGTGCGCACCTATAATTCTGCGAGCCTCCACATATGGAAAGCACCTCGACATTGCAGGCAGGGCGAATTGAATTGTTTGAGCTTAACGAACGAATTACAAGAACGCAGCCCAGCAGATGTACCAAAGACGATCGTGGACCGCGCGACCGCCGACAGGGCGTGCCCTCACGTTCCAGAACGTTATCCATATAGATCACCCACTGGTCCTAGTCTGGGTGCGCTTTCCGTCCACTTATATGATGACCATGTGCAATGATACGGTTGAAATGGTCGGCAGCAGCCGTTCTCGCATTCCATGCCCGCTGCCCGCGCCACTGCTCTAAACGCCGCGCTCGGAAACCGGCCCATCGGGTTTGTCGCGCCGTCTTCGAGCAGCTGGTGCAAAACCCGATATCTAAATGTGAGATCTCTGTTGCACTCAAAACCCGCTGGTGCTGCATCATCACAGACCACCAGTCCTTCCAGGAGCTCTGGTGCAGTCGTGACCACTCGCGTATTGAGGCGCCAATTCGGTGGGTTTTTTGCGAAATGAAACATACTGATATGGTTTTCCTCGATCAGGAATCTCGGTTCGGCGGAGAGCGGTTGGAACTGCACGAGGTAGCGATAAGGCGAAAAACAGCTGACCCTTTGAGACAGCACGCAACTTTACCTTCATCCGAATGGGCTTCACGGAGATCGGGTTTGCGCCGTGCGACATGCATGAGGTGCTATACCGCATCTCTGCGCAGAGAGTTACGAGATGTGTTCAAGCCTTTGTATAAGAATTTCTTCACGGCGCCTCTCGGAGCGAACCAGGAACCCAGACAAACTTAGTGTCTCTTGAATGAATGAATATTGGGCGGTTTGAAGACGAACAGAGACGAAGCATAACGTACTGGCACTCAGCTTTCTTCCGTAGATGCGGTTCAACTAAGGTTTTTTTTTCTTTCCCGGCTTTCATAGCCGTTCTCTGTTCCCAACGGTGCATTCTCTCACCCACTTTCTAGCGCTTCTCAAAGTCCACATCCCGAATACGTAGCCGAGTAGTGCTGGCCAAAAATATAATACGAAAAATTAAATTTTGAATATATTCAACAAAATACAGATACGATACGGCTCTGGAAGCTCCATCTGAATATGAATACGACAGAATATGAATATGAATATGATATGAATAAAATAAAATATGGGGCTGGCATATTCAAATATATTGGGATACAGCCAATTTGAAGTTTGAGCTCTGCTATCACGTACATCAAAGCCCTATCCACACATCGGGGAATTTAGATGAAGCGGATCAAAGGCGGATCGAGATTTTATATAGCAGCGGAGTTCGAATCCATCACGGCAAGACACAAAACACAGATCTGGGAGCCCGCCCCATCATGTGATTCATGTCCGCCCCAATACAAGACTTGAAAACACACTCTATCCTCATCCATGACTATGGAGACAACTTCCATGCCTATTGTTACAGAGAAGTAGGGACTTACTGTGGGCATATCAATGCATTTTATCAAAATTAACCCGAGGTAGAATATATTACAATATATCCAAAATATATTCATATTCAACCAACTGGATATGATATAATAGAATAAAAATATGATACGAGCCCTCAGAGCTGAATATAATACAGATATGAATACAATATGAAATTTTCGTATTCATATCATATTATGGCCAGCACTATAGCCGAGCCCCTTGAAGCGGATTCTTCCTTCAGCCGCAGACAGACAGGTGCGCATAAACTACAATTTCGTCGCTGAAAATACGCTGAAATGATACAGCGATTCCATAGTGTGTTCACCTATATCCCTGTGCGCTCCAGGTCAAATATTCAAGAATAGGTGCTCGTTTCTGCGTTCAAATGTAGTGTACCATCTCCCGCAATGTATCATTCAATCGGCTTACGCATTAACCAGTTTTATATTAGGTACTTCGCAAGCTCTGTCTATCTTGCTCTCAGCGGCGCCTAGACCTTCCACGCCTAGACCTTCCACGCCTCTGGGAACCGACCATCTGAGATTCCAAACGCCGTTTTGCGGCACGTCCGGTTTTGCAGCGGAATGGGTCGTATCTCGGCAATTACTCATCCTCAAACGAACACGCTCCGGCCTCACCTTCACAGTATGATGGGCATGTTCATCGTCATCGGTCATGAGGTGACGGTCCTGTCCGGCATCTACAACGTGCCTAATCCACCTCTACATTTCGCAGATACATGTGTTCTGAGATTCTCGATGCCTATCCCATGTATGCCGTCCCGCTCGGAGCTCATGCTATCGCACCAGATGACCTATCCAAAGACAGGAACTTCCTAAACATGGGTTGCGTGACTTTTTGTGTTCCTTGTATTATCTCGCTGCACCGACCCAGCTAACCCTACTTTTCTTGACCTTACTTCGAGATTGCGTTTGCGCAAGGTTACTATATCGGCTTTTGAACGGAAGAGGCGTGGCTCGTGAAACAGTCGCTCGCACATATCGATCTTTATACTTCCGAAGATGCTCCCGGACGGCTACAATCTACATATTTTAGGGTTTCATGAGAGGGAACCGAGTTCACAAGCGATAAGGTCGGTACGTCCTGGCGGCGGAGATAACACATTGCAGGACACATTTCGGCACGCTGGTCTATTCGGCCATTCAAACGCAACCTGCAACATGTTTGAACTACGCTCGCGTTGGGCCTCCTCAGCGGCGACTGTCATAAATGTATCGAGAAGCTAAGCCTAGCGTTAACCATTGTGGAGTTGCCGGTAGGTAACTAGAATTACACGGCACGTCCCGCTCAGGAACGCCGGAACTCCCAGCCTTCTACGATCACTTCTCAATAACCTCAAACTGGGGCACTTTCGGACGGCGTCACTGTATATAAGCAGCCCAATACGCACAGCAGTTCTGCGACCACATTCAGCGTCTCTATCCACTTCCACCACGAACTTTCGCATCATGTGCCGGCAAGTAGCGTAAGTCGATCTTTTTCCTTGCCCAATCCACAAACCTCACATCACACTGGGTATAGCCAAGGAACACGATGGTCTCGTTGTGGGGTAAGCGCCCTATTGTCTCGCTCTCACATTCGTGATTATTATACTCTTCGAAGCATTTCCAGAGACACCACGTCACTGGAATTGTGGATTGCAATTCTAGTCGCTGCGAGCGAAGTTATCAGCACCCTTTAAATTGTCGACAGCCCACCTGTTTAAAGGTCAGTCAATCTCCGCTTCGTTCCCATTTAAAAGCGCCGGCTCACTCTTTCCTAGAATTTCGGAGGTGAAATCCAACAGGACATTGACACCGTTGACGATTACTGTTTCGCTTGCCATGCAGCTCGCGAACGCGCACGACGTGGACGATGAATATTCCCCTGGGTGCCATCCAACCCATCACACAACGTTAGCCTAGGACCTTCATACTTTTAAAATCTCTTAGTGAACCTCGTGCTCTGACTCGCACTGTTCAATGTTGTCCATTGCTTTCCTGGCCACCTGGTTCCGTTGGACCAGCTGATGCATTTCTGTCCAGAATCTTATTGTGCTTGAATCGGATCTCTACAAGGGTGCGATGTCACGGATGATACCAGGTACATTCAACTTATAAGTTAATCACTTATCTTGAACGTTTATCGGTCTGCCTATAACTTACCTCGGCCGGCCCCGTGAGCTTCAGCTGTGAGAGTAAATTGAAATTCCCCGGATCCCTCTTAAGAGAAGGCAGGATAAATATATTATACTTACTCAGCTAGGTCCGTGCTGAGTTGTAGGGTATAATACAATAGAGCCAACAGAAATATACCACACTACCTACGCCACAACCCCCATGCCTTCGACGAGCTCGTCGGTATTAAGACTGTAGATCTAGGCACACAAGAGACAGCAATCTAATCCAAGCCAATACCAAACCTATTTTCTACTCTTCGGCGGACACCAAATTGGAACCGAGCCAACTGACTCGGTTCCAATTCACGGAGTTTGGTTAAACTCCGTGAATATGTACAAATTTTGCTGTCTTGCACAACGTATCACGATAACATCGTATTGACTTGCATTTCTACAGCGATGCACCCAAGCGTGGAGGGTATATGAAAATTTGGGGACTATTCTAGGCGTATCAAGAGTTGATTAACAGAACAGGGAGTGGCAGCCGTTGAATGAGTGGTCCGATCCACGAGCCAGCGGATAAATTCAAGTGTTCGTGAACCCGAGATCAGGAAGCAGATAACAGAGGGATTGTTCTCGAGAGTCTGATTGGTATGCGGGCTTGGAACTAAAAGCACGACGAGCACATTGGGTTCTGTCTGAAACACGCTTGTAAAGTAAGCTGAAACACAGGCCCAGCAGAAGTGGGATTTACGTAGCAGCGTAGTCTCTTATAGACAGACGCTTCAATGCTTGGGGATCTCATACCTGTCTTGCACAATGTATCAGGATGAGAGCGCATTGACTTGGATTTTTACAGCGATTTGCACCCAGGCGTCGAGGGGTATATGAGAATTGCGGGACTGTTCTTGGCGTATTAAGAGGACAGGGAGTTGCAGTTTTCCACGAGGTAGTGGATAAGAATTGAAGCGTTCGTGAGCCCGAGATCAGAGGAAGCAGATAACAGAAGGATTGTTCTCGACAGTCTGATTGGGACTTGAAACCAAAGCACGACGAGCGCATTGGGTACTGCTCTGCCAATGAGACGCAAGCTCAGCCATGCATGGATGCGAGCAGGAGCGAGGGACTCGGCAGATTTGAATTCCCGCTTCTAGAAGTGGGATCTACGTAGCACCCACGCTCCGGAGCGTCATCGATGTGCCAGGTCTCATCGAACTGCATGCGAATGGAGTTAATCATGCACTGAACGCTATCTACCTACACACACTTCTCCACGACCCATCCTATGCGCACATTGCTCATCTCGAGTTGTCCCTAGTCGCGACGGAATATACTTTTCAATTCCGACTCGATTTCAGCGATAATTTGATTGTCGACGTCCGAGGTCTGCCGGCGGAATAGGCTCTTTAGTTCCGACTCGATTTCAGCGAGAAGCTGGTTGTCGATGTTCGACGTCTGCCTGCGGAATATGCTCTTCAGTTCCGACTCGATTTCAGCGATGATTTGGTTGTCGACGTCCGAGGTCTGCCGGCGGAATAGGGTCTTGAGTTCCGACTCGATTTCAGCGAGAAGTTGGTTGTCGATGTTCGACGTCTGTCGGCGGAATATGCTCTTCAGTTCCGACTCGATTTCAGCGATGATTTGGTTGTCGACGTCTGATGTCTGACGCGCCCGGACCGGGGCACTATTAGTTTATTCGGTCAGTGTCAAATATCTAGAATACGAAGAGCGGGCTAAAGAGAACGCACTACTCATCACTACGCATGGCAATATCTGCAGTAGGTTCAAAGTGTGAGTGGTACGAGCCATGACGAAGTCCACAACGCACCGATCATCCTCGCAACGACATTTTTAGCATTGTTCTGTGTAGCGTTTGGGTCGGACAGGTGCGAGGCATAGGAAACTGGCGCCGCAGTTACGACGGTCAGACCAAGTGCCAGAGAGAGAAGAAGCGTGAAGTTGAAACGCATTATGAATAGAACTGATTAATTGGTTGGAGGGAAAAAAAAGGCGAATTGGATGCAAAGAATGAAAAGGGCGATCTCAGATCGGGGGAGAATGAATGCACTACACATGGCTCGTGTGCGCCCTTTATATCGGTTGCCAAGGCGAATCTTTGGATCAGCCAAGGGATCAGCAATGCTGTGTGGATGTGAGAAATCCGCTTCGTCATGCGTTGGACGTAAATATTTGCAAGGCTCGATACCTGAAGTAAAAGGACCTTGCTTGACAGTGATTTATTCTGAGATCAGTCAAATGGCACGGTTTTTTTTTTTGAAGTGAAACTCAATCTCAACCATTATTGAGGTGGTTGTGGGGACTGGTCTAAGTATTGTATTGGCTGAGTACAGTCTTTATACCTCGGCAGGACGGAGGTACCAACCTCAACCATGTTGAGATTTCGTCTTAAAGCACGTTGTGGAAGCCGGGGACAGAAGAGCGAGCAAGCAAGGATATATAGCCTCGTCTCCCTTTCAAATTGTTTCAATCTCGGTACATCCCACGTTCGTGAACCAACGACGACTAGATAAAGAGCATCATGATTTGTTGTCATTGATATTCAACCGCACCGCAAAACGGAGGCCACGTTAATTAAACCAGCCCGTAAAACGCAGCAAACGGATCGTCCTTCTCCGTGACCTCTGGGATCTCGAACGCCCCGCGGATGTGACGTGCAACTTTCGCGCTGGTAAGGTACTCCACAAACGCCAGCGCCATGTCGGAACCTAACTCAGAATTTAGAAATAATTGACCAACCAGCACTCTCTTACCTGCAGTGACGCCCGAGCTCGTCCACACCTTCCCGCCCTCGGCCACCACCCACCTCGCTTGCGGGACCCATTCAATTTTCTTGGACGTCGCAGCCTCAACAACGAAGACCAAAAAAAGTAATTAGTCTTGACTCTTGCCATAGTTGAAGATGGAAAACACGTACAACGACAGCGCGATAGAACATTTTATTTGTCGTTGCGCGTTTCCCATCAAGCACACCCGCGCACGCGAGCTGGAAGGAACCCGTACACACCGACATCACGTACTTAGCCTTGGGTGCCTGCTGCGCGATGAAGGCAATCTCGTCATCTGGGATTCGACTCTCGCCTGTTAGGAAATCCGGGCCCGGGCCTGAAGTGTGCTTCGGTCAGTATGGAGAAATTGGGCGAGTCGTACTGTAAGTACATACCTGCAGGGACCCAGATAATATCGAACTGCTTCCCGACCGCCATCGCGTGCGTGTATGTGAGTGTCGGGTTGATACTCGGTGCGTTGCGGCCTTTGACAGACACGACGGGGTCCATGGTGGGCGCGAGGTAGTCGATTTCGACGTGGTAGGGAACGTCCGCCATGACACCGTCGCTGCCAGTGAAAGACGGGTCGATTCCGTCGTTGAGGCTGGAGAGAATTTCGATTGGGGTGATAAAATCGGAGAGGGTGACATCCGTCGAGAGGCAGACGGCGAGGCTGAGTGTCTGGGGCATGATTCGATGGATGCACTGTCATGTAGTGGTATTTAAATATGCGACCCCGGCATTTACTTGCACCTGTGACTAATGACCGTTGACCGGCCTTCCAGGCTGCGGATATCAATCGGCGAATAAAAGAGAATGAGAGTCGGTGACCAAGAGTTGATCCCCGGAGAAAAAAAGTCGTTGAAGTAAGTTTCCGCACGGAACGCAACCTGGAAGCTCTGAGCATCATTTAGGGGCTGCGAGAGTTAGCACCGAGTACGATTTGGAACAGATCAGCCAGGATGGGATTGTAAACTTGGAGTTATTTGGTGCGCATAAGAACCATTTCCTTCCGCTCGTTTCGCTTTCTTTAATGGATAACCGCCTATACCAGTGCAGTGGCTAGAAAAACAAACCTTGAACGTGTGAGTATGGTTGGCAATGTTCAAATTGCAAGCAAACTTACAAACACTATACAACCCGGACGCGCAATCCTTCCAGTTTGGCTGGCGGAATGTTTTCCGAACTAAATGCGGCGCGGATCGCGTCTAGCCGCGTCAAACCGGCATCCCCTAACGATCTTCCTAAGCGAGACGCAAGCGGTTCGAATACCTGTGCCTTCCATTGCTTCAGCGCGACCTGCCAATCCGTCCATTATTTCGTTTCCTCTCCCCTTGTGAGGGTACGTACATTGAGCACAGTAGCGACGTTCTTCCCCGTCTCCGGCCGGGAGATGAAGTGCATGTTAAGGTACTTGAATAATCGGTCGACGACCAGGGCACCACGATGGGAAGCGGTCCCATTGCGTATCGTAATAGTCCAAGATCAGCGTGTCGTTCTCCGGAGCGTCCTTCAATGTCAATTCATTTGGCAAGCTGAAGCTTATACTCATGAAATATACCACCAACCGCAAATATCTTCGCTGTGTACGCCTCGAAGAACGGGGGTACTTGAGAGTACAGTTCTACAAAGATCGGTCAAAGTCCATGTTCCGCGTCGACTCCAAGCAAAGCGCACCTGAGCAATGCTGCAACGTTGCAGGTTTCGTTCTCGTGCAGCAGTTATATACCGCGGTATATAAGGCCACGTGTGAGTCATAGCCAAGTGGCTGCTCGCCGCGGAGAATCTGAGTGACGCCTGGTTCTAAGCGAGTCTCCCAGATGTGTGGAATGCTATCTGCATCGCTGTTCAGTTGGGGGCTGGCTGCGTTGTCGATGGAGGACATTTGAGAGTCTGGGATTAAGTGAGGCAAGATAAAGTTAAAGATGACGTCGGTACGCAGTCCGTGAAGCCGAGCTCGATTGATCCGCGATCAAACTGCCTCCACTCAACCAGTTGAACCACTTCTTCAGGTTCTTTTATCCGTCGATCGATGCACCGCGTCCAGGTCTGATGGGGAATTTCGCGCTTCCGCGCAACTGAGGTTTACGTAGTTCTAGCACGCCTCTTGGATGGTATTCGGATTTGTACATACGCAATATTTAAGTACGGACGTCCAGTCAATATCAGTGCTGCTGCCTAGGCAGCGACTCGTCTCCGTCCTCAGATTCAACCACAAGTGAAGAATATTCAAAGAATTTTCCTGCCCTCCGATCAAATTGATTCGATGCAGGGCGAGGGCCCGAGAGAGAAACATATCAATATAAGTATACCACCATTCAACTCAGAAAACAAAGGGAAGTGGCAAGTTGCGTAGAGCGAATTCGAGCCGGGGACAAAGTAAGCGACGGAAACTGAAACGGGAAAAGGAAAGTCAACCAAAATTCTAGCTATGCGCAACCAAGATCGACTCTATCAGCCTTGAGTTGAACAAGGGACTCCCACAAATTGACGTTCACAGAATCTAGAACGAGATGTAGGGGCGGACCGCTCCGCCGTAGGCCTTCGTTACATGCATCTAGCCAACCCTATGAGATCAATCTGGATGAGCAGGCCACTAAGAGCAAGGCAAGAACCCTGAAAAATGAATGAAGAAATCGCAACTCGAGTCAAAGCATTGCTTCACTTATGACCCAGCGTTGCGTCGAACAAGAGATACCTGCTTACAGTAAGATTGTTACATAAATGTGGACGCAAACTTTCCGCTCTGGGTCTGTTGCACGCGACCTCTGCGCGATGCAGATTTTTGAGCAAGCATCCATTTATTGTTGTACATTTCTTCGCGCTACAGCGTTCCCCGTCATCCTTGGCTATTTCCCCAACGTTCGCACTGCCGATACCCTACTTCTTCCCCGCCTTCTTCGCCGCCGCGCGCGCACGCGTGATTTGCTTCTTCCAGCCGTAACACTGGTTGCAGGCTGTGATGACTCGCAATTAGTCTCATTTGAACAGAGAAGGGATAACGAGAGTGGGGCGAGGAGCGAGGAGATGGATATGGGAGATGGGGGATTGGAAGGACAGCAAGGTAGAGCACAGAGTGGAGGAAGCTAGGCAACGAGGTATGTGATAAAGAACTCACTCGTCGACGCATGCTTCTTGCACTGGTACAAACCGTCCTTCGTCACGCTCGCAGGGGGCGCCTCGATGCCCTCGCGGTCTATGGGGTCAAAGCCGAAGAAAGCGTCGTTCTCCTCACGCCCGTCGAATGCACAGTCGGTGCACTGCAGAGTGGTGAGCATCACTAGCAACGGGAGCCGTCGTCATGTAAAGGGCGCAGTGACGACGCCCTATCGCATCGAGACAGTGAAAGATACTCACAACTTCCTTGAAATGCGTGCAAAACATCGCATCGTTGATCTCGATCGTCGCGGGGGCAGGGGCGGTGTCGGCCATGGTGCGCAGCGGTTACACGAGTAGTGTAGACGAGCTCGTATACAGAGGATGTTCAGCTACGAAAGCGGAAAGAAACCCCGAGAGATTCGAGGAGACGAGGGGAAGAGTGAGAGACGGCGATGTGGGTGGTGGGAGTAAGAGGTCAGGCGCAGATAACCCGGCCATGCTTATATAGTGCCGGGTCAGCCGTACCAATTGAATTCAATTCGATGACGCGATCATGATGCCCCGCATCAGCTGATGCGGGGAACTTGGGGAAGTGCGGGGAAGCGAGAGTGTAGTGTGAAATCATAAACGTGAGTCGAAAAATTGAATTTTTGAGTGAGAGTGGAAAGAGAGTAGGAATTCCCAATCTGCGCTGCGAAGGAGACCCGGCATTCGGGTAAAACCGGAGGAATGGGTGGTCGTGTGATCATACCCCGGAAGTAGCCGTGTGCCGAATTGCCGAGACCTATCGAGGCCTGGGCTAGTTACAACTTTTACAGAGGCGAACGACGAGGGATCTGTCTCCCCCGCTTCTGAAAAACACAACATTCGGATGGCCCTCCGGGCAGCCTCACATTGAATAGCCCAGCTCTTTCGTACGGTACGAAATGTAAAACTATAGAAATACTTCATTCTTGAGTTTCTCAACCATTTGGATGTATTTGCCATCACTAAAAGCGGGAAACTTTGTTATGACCTGTTATAGTTCGGTAAGAATTCAAGTCAGTGACTTGAATTCTTACCTTGCTGTCTTGTTGCCTTAGTTGCGAAATAAGAACAGCGGCATCGATTGTAGGGAGTAAAATGAACCAAACTTGCACGCCACTTGAACAATGTTTCCGAGGACCACGGTCCACTTGCTTTGCTGAGCCTCAGGAAAAAGCAAAGTTGCCGTATAGCTCCGTATAGCCCCCCATAGACGCCATAGACGCCATAGCAGATCGACCAACCCCATGGTAACGTGGGAGGGGGGTAGGTCAACCCCATAGCCACTCATAGACCACCATAGCATAGTCATAATGCCCATAGCCGTAGCACTCATAGCGCTCATAGTAGCAAAAGAAATTTATTTCGCGGCCAGCTTTTGCAGTTTGGTAGTATTCAAAAAAATATTTATTTATGCTCGTGCGCTAATAGATTATGCTACTTCCATACAATTGAGGCAACAAGGTGCGACAAGAAACGGATGTACGACGGGACACGGCTTTTGAAGGAGCGGGCCAGGGAGTTGGTGAAGCGGCGTGCAACAGCCTGAGCACCTGGGCGCCAGTGTTGGCGGGTATTTGAGGACGACTAGAACCGGGTGGCGATAACGTAGCTGGGGTTCTTGACGGCGGCGAAGATCCAATCCGAGCCGCAAAGACAAGTTCTTGGATCCCTGGTAGAATGTGTCAGTACGCGGGAAATACTCGAGAAAGGGACAGACCTAGCGTACTGTGGTACCTCGCAACTTCTCATCCCATCTCCCCTCGATGGCTTGTGTTGGCGGTCGCCGGAGGACTTGAAGCTCTTCCAGCAAAGACAGCTATAGACATGAATTTAGGTCTTCAAGCAAGAGAGTTTGAGGGCTTGAAGTTTGAAGTCGAAGAATTTGAAAGGTCACTCTTGAAGACAGTGCTGCGGACGATGCGAGGCAGACTAGGTGCCGAGTTATAGGACACAGGTATATGGAAGACAGAGCCAGCAGTCCTGGCAGTAAGGGCACCAGGTTTTGTGCCTCGCGATAACTTGGCGGCGGGAAGGGACGACGGAAAGAGCAATGTGGGAGGAGATGGTGGGAGACAAGAGAGCGACGAGACTACAACGAACCATTTGATGCCGTTGCCAAACTTGGGGGTAAGGGCCGATGCTGTGCACGGCATGACTCGAATTTTGTTTTTCGGCTGCTGTGATTAATGGTACGATTTCACACTGTGATATAATATGTTCGCGCTCATGTTGAACTATTCAACACTTGGTGTGGACTGTGAGATACGAGCACGTTGTGACTTGACACAATGTTGATGGAGTTTTGCTGGTGGCTCCGTATTGTATTTGTCGAAAGGACTGGTTAGACTGAAATTTAAAACCCAGACACCTTGAGTCGGTAAAGTCGACTGTTTCTGTTCATTTGATCATGCACTGACATTATTTCAGGTGAATAGAATCGAATTTCGGCTTGAAAGTGATTCTATCCTGACATAAAGTCCGAAAGGAGTGCTTAGGCTCAGCCTTAGTGTCTCTGGTGAAATTCTCAAAGCTGGGGGTTCGTGGTCTGTAAATGCGAAAAGTATGTTGATCGCACGACTCGCACCACATAAATCGATGCCAACATTGTTCTAAGTACTCAACAAGATCCACTAAGTATATCTGACTGACCTTCACGACTTACATGCGCGCAGTTCAAAAGGAAATACACATCGAACGCAAGTGTTACAGAGAGCAAAAAATGGGGGGTTCAATATTTGACTTCCAGGAGCCAGCTGTTAGGTGGAATATTGCTTTTGAGATGAGATGCCCTCCTCCTTTGGAGCTTGTCTCCTGGCACACAGAGTTCTCCTCGATATCAGTGGAAACAGCTGACTTTGAATTCTTTGATCCGGGTGTCGGCCGCAGTTACGCTCTTGACGCGACGTGTTTGTTTGTCAATGTTACTGAACTCGTGCCTCCCAGACAGCTCCTTCGAGATATTGTATTTTGTACAGTAAGAAATAGGCCGTGGGCCGCAAATGTGTTTGACATACAAATACATGTATGTATCAATGTTAACAAAGTTCGGAATTTTCCAGTTGGAGCAATCTATGTGTGAGTAGAATCTCTCAACGCGACGCGTCTGTTTGCACTTAATTACCCCAGTCCTAGAGACCAAACCTATCTTATCGCATCGCCACTATTAGAGTCAGAAAACACTGATACAGCTTTGAAACCTCTTGAAACCCACCTGAAACCGAATTAAGCAGCGCCACTAAATTGCATTCAAATCCAGAGCACCGCCACTAAATCGGTTACCATGTTTTCAGCGACAAGGAAAAAAAACGCTCTCCAGCCCCCTTTCTGAGATATAAAAAGAACGAGATTTTGATTGCATCAAAATTCTCGTAATCACGCCATCGTAGCAACGTGCGCTGGCATCAAATGATTTGAAGTCGAGCGGAGTTTGAATGACTTACCAAACATCTTCGTGTCTAGCAAGGGGGTCCAACGATAAGGATAACTGACATCAGGTTAGGGAGGGGGGGGTCCGGCCAGGCGCAAAAAAAAACTTTTGTAGGTCAAAAGTTTTTGTGCTCAAAATGTGCTGAATTTTGATTTTGAGACTGCCGGATAGCGAGAAATATAGCAAACATTATTTGAATACGTGTTTTCTACATTATTTCGGTGTTTCGGCCGTTTCAGCTTTGCAGAGCTAGCCCAGCACAGCCATTGAACAGAAAAAGGCACATCGGCCCATGCACACCACCAGAATTTGATAATGGGGCCATCAAACGGGCAAGAAAAAATCTTCCCAGGTGTTTGAACATCTGCGAGTTGCACATGGCGTAGCTCATCAGGCATTCAGAGCAGCGTCGATCATAGTACAGAGGCCTTTTTTTCTTTCTTTTTTGGTGCTACGATATCAAACCAGAGCAACTGACAATAGGTTAGCCCACGCTCGCGTATAGGTTGGAAAATAGTTTTCCATCGAAAAGAATACACAACATCGTCACTGCCAGAGAAATGCGCATCCGCACACCGTTTGATTAATACTAGCAGGAACCCGTGCTTCGCTACGGAAATATTTGGTCCAGTAATCAGAAAAAGGTGTCCCCGAGTCAATACATGAAATAATTATCGGCATCATTTGTCGTTGAATTTTGAGGACACTCGTCACCAACCTGCGGTTGGTTCCTCGTGTCCCCCGTACCATGTACCAGTAACATTGAAATCATTTAGCAGGGACCCGTGCCTTCGAAAATATTTGGTCCAGTAATCAGAAAAACTAATAATCCGGTGTCTTCTCAACATGAAATAATTATCTGGATTGTTGTCGTTGAATCTTAAGAACACTCGTCACCAACCTCCGGTTGGTTCCTCGTGTCCCCCGTGTCATGTTAGCAGTAGCATTGAGGTTGTCATGTCTGAGACATGTATCAGTAGTCGTAGAAATTTGAGACACTCGTCACCAACCTGCGGTTGGTTCCTCGTGTCCCCGTACCATGTACCAATAACATTGAGGTTATTGATTGAGTTTGAATCATTACATGCTAAAGTGTCGAAGTGATATGAATTCAAAGGGAACTAAAATGTAATTACACTGGTCTCAATGATAATTGCAATTCCCATACATCCGTTGCATTCTATCCCGATGACTCTCCCTACGATGCCTTGACCAATTGTCGTAATTGTAGTCGAGAACATTTTCAAGAGCCTGGGTTGGGTCTGTACAATGTCTTCAGTATACAGTCCTATATATCAGCAGCTACACATACCACAATCAGGAGCACACTCCAGTCGTCGTTCTGCAGCTTCGATGCGTCTCCGGAATTTTTGAGCCTTTGATCGCAAGTCCGGATCACACCATTGTCTCTTGGAAGACATGTCCTGTTGGATGGAGGCAGCCAGTTCTCGTTGTCAGCGAGCTTGCTGGGCTACAGAACGACGTGTCTTTGAAGTTTCAGACTCCTTATATCAAATGAGTGCATACAATGTGAAGAAGATTGAGCTATACCACTGGTTTGATATTTTCCTGGGCTTCTCGTTCTCGGCGCCGTTTCTGACCCAATGAGCGCCGACTGGGCACGATAGACTGAGGTTCTGATGTCCGAGAAGCCTGTACACACTCTGAGGATGTCGGTGCCGCCAGATGATCAGGCAACGGCTACTGGAAATGAGCTGTGTCCCCAATACCATGATGTCATTGACACGTACCTGAGGGAGGAAAACTTGTTGAGTGTCAGTGGCTGGCTTGGGAAGTAGTCGACGCAGCTGAACGCGTTGAGCCATGTCGGAGGACGCGAAGAAGGAACGTGCACAGCCCAAAGAAGTTTGATGGATGCCGTGAAGACATCAGCAGCTGACCGTTCAGCAGCCAATCAGGTTATCCCTTTGTTTATGTTGTCTTGTCTACAGGTAACACGTCCACCGTCTTTTGTATAATAGATTGGTACTGTGGGGTTGTCGTGCTACCCGATGCCTCGGCTGACACGCTGTGGCTGGAGTTTTGAGCACGCAGAACACCATGTACTGCATCAAGCCTGTACCTGTTAGCGGAAGGAAAAATATTTCGTTGTACTGTACGACAACCGGCTGTACCGGCCCGCATCAGAGGTGGGAAACTCCTTCCCGATATGGAAGGAAGGTGGGGGGAGGGGTCGAGCTGGCCTCGAAAAAAAACTTTTGTAGGTGATATCATTTTCTCTTATCGTTGGACCCCCTTGGTGTCTAGCATTCTAGCACAAGTCAAGCGTCGCAATTACTGTATTAATAATAAGGCTTACTGGCCGTATTACTTCAACTTTCACGCCGATTCACTGGGGCTCGCTGGTCTGAGAATTATACACAACAATATGGAGCAGTGTTCATAGACTACAACGGCCCAGGTGCAGGCTCGAAGTCTATAGACGATCATAGCTTCCCATAGTAACGTATCCTGTCGAGAACCGCAGTCATAGCTCACCATAGCTCACCATAGCCTGTCATAGCTCCACATAGCTGCCCTTTTGTCTATGGGGCAACTTTGGATTTTCCTGATGGCCTTTACACGCAACCAAATGACCGTATATTTAGCCCCACTCAACATATACACAAGCTGTCCTATAGTGACTGATAATAACCATTATCCACTCTTCCGAGTCAACTGGTTCTGGTTCTGGCTCTAGCTAGGCCCATATGTAAATCGGGGCTTCAAATGAACAATCAAACTTTTATAAGTAAAATGGGTAGACAGTGCAGTAGTGGCATGAGTCATGAATGGATGAAGTTGCAGCGCGAACCGCTACTTCTCGTTCATATCCCGTCCGCCAATCACTTCCCCGGCGTATATGGTGTGTTGTTCTTGAAGATCAGCCCCGGCTTGCGCTGTGCGAGGTCAAGCATCATCTCCGCAAAGTAGCTGTTTGCCTGTGGATAGTCATCAGGCATCAGTCGTGAGCGCATTCATTCATTCTCGTAGGTCTAAGGAAAAAGACGCACCCATGCAAACCACGGCCGTGTGTACGACGTCTTCGAGTAGATAGACTGCGACTCGTGAATGAGGCCCAGACCGGCGGTGTTCTGTGCGAATTATAATAAGTGTTTGGTTTTCATTATCCGCGCCGTCAGAAGGATGTATTTGACACGGGTGGAAGGGGGGGACGCACATTCGCCACCAAATACAAACTCTGCAAAATCTCGTCGTCGTCGTCTGTACCGAAGATCGCACTGATCTGGGACATTGGCCACGGGTTCCAGGCGTCAACGTGCGGGCCGCTAGTCCACACACACGTAGTTAATTACAGCTCTTTGCGGAACTCTAGGCGGGGCCGATTTTTTTCCATTTCGGGCCGTTTTTGATCGTTTTTCTTATTTCCCTTCCTGCGGCCTCAGTTCTTCACGGATCACCTCAATTTCTTCGAAAATGGATTCTCAGAGTAAATTCACGTCTAGTGATGTTCTCGAAAATTTTATTTACATCATTTACATCTTGTAATATGAGATCAGGCTGTTTTGACGTTGGCAGCCCCTCGCTCGGGGACGGTGACCTTAGCGGCACTTTAAAGGGTTACTGGCACCGATATAGGACGTCTCAAGAGCGTGATGTTGTCGGATTTGTAATAATTCACCCAGGTATGTGGCAAACCAGTGTTATTCCGGCAGAATCATGGATTTGGAAGGCAAGCAGAACTCAGTTGTTCCCTCATGCCCTATGCATGGATATTTCTACTATCAGAGCATAGCAAACACATTCACTCTCGGAAGGGGGTGATGTAGCCGCTTTTCTTCATTTTTCATATATGGGTTCTCGGGATGTGTTTCAAAACAGCGGTGTGTTACATGTTACACGTGATTGTGACATTCGCGTCATTTTAAAACGCGTCGCGACGACGCATACATCGAAAATAAAGAAAAGTGGCGACATCACCCTCTTTAGTGAGTCAGTCCATTGGCTAGATTCTGGAAGTAAAAAGATCTACACATAGGGCACGAAGGAACAGCCAAGTTCTGCCTACTGTGCACAAAGGTGAATTCTGATGCAAGAATGCTAATTTCCGCTGTTTCTGAGGGTATCAGCCAAAATCGAAACACATCACGCTCGTTAGAATGGTGATATTGGTTCTCAGGACACGTATGAGAAACACTGAGGGCACCGTCCCCGAGCTAGGGGCTGCCGACGTCAAAACAGCCTGATCTCATATTACAAGATGTAAATGGCGTAAATAAAATTTCCGAGAACATCACTAGACGTGGATTTACTCTAGGAATCCATTTCCGAAGAAACTGAGGCGATCCGTGAAGAGCTGAGGCCGCAGGAAGGGAAATAAGAAAAACGATCAAAAACGGCCCGAAATGGAAAAAAATCGGCCCCGCCTAGAGTTCCGCAAAGAGCTGTAAGATATGAACCAATACTGGATCGACTAGGACAAGAAGGAAGGAAGATTGGAGTGGCGGATGACATACCCGATTCCCATAAAGTTCGCGCCTTTGGCGTAATATGGGTTCCCTTTGGAGAGGAGGAGTTTGCGCGTCGCAACGTACGCAGGGTGCGTCTTGTCGAGAAAGCCGAGGTAAGGGAGGGAAAGAAGGGACTTGGGGATGTGCTCAGCGAAATCCCATCGTGAGAGAGAACGAGACGGGACGCACGGGTACGTTCGCATCGTCCATAACATATCTTCCGCCAAAGCCTATGAGAACCAATATTCATCAATAATCGGCATGTCCGTTCCATAAAAAAGACGCACCGTTGGTTTCGTACGCGAAGATATTGTCCACAAGCTAAGAAATAAAATCAGCAACAGTAAACGCCAGATAAATATAGCTGGATTTCGAACTGACTGTATTATCCCACACTGAATCCGAAACGCGCTTACTCAACGTCGTCGCCAGCGTCGTGAAGTTTTTGCCCTGCCCAGATTTGGCCTGGCCGGATGCGGTGAGAATGGCTGCGAGATGCGTTAGCTCGACGGAGAGCATCGCGTTTGCGGGCGTAAGGAATGCGAAAGTAGAGAGATCGTCGGAGGGGCGATGGTGCGTGCCGACCAT
This sequence comes from Mycena haematopus, assembly GCA_029281435.1. Classification (NCBI taxonomy): domain Eukaryota; kingdom Fungi; phylum Basidiomycota; class Agaricomycetes; order Agaricales; family Mycenaceae; genus Mycena; species Mycena haematopus. The sequence continues at coordinate 40,497 of JARJCV010000109.1, forward strand.
GCCTGTGCTCAGGTTCGTTTAGTGTTCAAAATTTAATGCGTATCGCACGGATAAAGTATCCGGATGATGAAGAAGCAAAGACACACCTGTATACGCCTTCGGCTCGCCGTACCCGCTGTTGTCGACCGCGGGGCTGAGGGCGCCGTTCCCGCCCGTCCAGTTGTAGTATGATACCCAGTTGAAGTCGGCATCGAAGGAGGCTTGCGACTGCTCGTCGATGACGCGGAAGATTTGGGTGACAGCGGAGTACCCTGTAGTACATGTCCGCATAATGAGGGATCCGTGGACGAACGGAGGGAGGGAGACTTCATGGAAATCAGACGCACAGTTGTCATTCATGAACGACGAGTCGTTCGTCGCACCATAGTAGGTCCGGGACAGCTTCAAGAAACCGCAGAGGGAGTCGATTTCGTACTAAATAAATCTGTTTGAACCGAAGTTCAAAACCAGGGACAAGGTGGACCCACCTTGCACTCGAACACAGTTTGGTTGTCCACAGGACTGCATGGTGAAACCATCAGCGGAATGCACAGTCTTCCGTCCACGCAAAAATGAACGTACGGGTTAACGGTGACGCCAATGGCAGAGGGGTTGACACTCGGTGCGAGCCCGGACTCGGGTGGAGGTTGGAAGGATCCGCCTGGGGAAATATATTCAGTAAGCATGTTAGGAAGTGTAGATCTTGAGAACGGCATACTGACAATATGGATATTGTGTCACATAGCGCGCTTCATTATTTATCACGGCTTTAACGAGGGTTTTGAGCGACGGGTCGAGGGGGAGCAGCGCGATGTAAGTGGCGAACTGAGGAATGCGCATGCCAAGTCAGGCTCTTATGAGGAATGGTTGAGTTGGGCACACCTGATTGGCAGTATCGCGCAACCACTGAGCACTGATTACATGTCAGTTTTTCAACGGCCCTCGCCGACAAGGTGAAAACGGACGTGATATCCTGGGATGATGGTCAAACGTTGTAAATTGGTACATGGATGGGACATACTCCGGTGATGATGAAAGCAAGGTTCTCAGACTACGGTGGCGCTACGCTGTCAGTTTCTGGAATCAAACAAAGAGAGTCGTATTAAACACACACCGCACTGAAATATTTCACAGTCGTATCTGCCATCAAAACGAGTTAACATGAGATCGAGATTCACAACCAAAGCAGCCCACCAAGAGTGTTCGGGAATGTGTTCTCAAACAGTCGCGCAAGATCGGGATCCTTGATGCGCGCTTTCATATCTGTGATCACTTTCTAGAAATATTGGACGACGCGTCAACAGATGGATGCGAGAAGCCCTGTCTGATGGACAAGCAAACAAAACAAACCTCTACGGCCGTGCTATTGAAAGTGCGGCACGCTACGGGACGGAATGAGGCTTCTTGCGCACTCGCCTGACGTTCCTAACGTCACGCACCTGGGTCGGGACGCATGTACGGCAGGGCCAACGGTCCACTCGAGGGATTACCCTGGGGCGTCTAGAGACATGTATAAGTTATCAGTGCCATTGGCAACGCCCTAGCAGATGAAGCGAAGAAGAATTGAACCTGCGCATAAGACGTAAAGTCGGGACACTGCGCAAAAGCGCCACCGGTGAGTGAAATGGCCAAAACAATGGCGGAGAGCATGCTTTTCATGGTGGGGCGTCGGGTGAAGGAAAAATTGCTCAGCACTTTTATAGTGGCGGCGGGGAGCACATGGTGAACGGCAAAGGAAATTAAATACAGAATGTCTCTGTAAATATAGAATGTTTGGATGCTCACGAGGACGTTGAATTCCGTATAGGCGGCCTTGTGACCACCGCAGGTCTTCTGCAGTTTTGAGAGTACGCCATCGATCGTGGTTCGTCACCGAATGATCCTTTCGAGAGGACAGGCATTGTAGACGCGTCGAACCCAGCTACGAAGGGTGCCAAAAGACACCTCAGGCTGTGACCACGCTTGGAAGATGAGACGAGAGAGCTAGGAGTAATACCCAAGCAGTTGGTGTGGCACAAAAAACATCAATAATTACTTCATGATACACTTTCACCAGAAATGGACGTGCAACCTCTTCATAAGTCTGATCACCGCGCAACCGGTTTCACCAACAAAGGCAGCTGGTTCCCCGCCGCGCGGTCACTAAGGACAATGGGGCGCTGCACGATCGCAGTCCCTTTCTGGCCCATCTCCTCGATCGGCACCGCGAGCTCAAACTCGAACGCACGGACTAGAGTGAAGATGAGAGCTTTCATCCTATGGGGGAATCAGAATTTTGGAAGGAGGAAACTAGGAAAAAGCGAGGAAGAGATGATATAAAACCGACGCACTCGACGAGGGCGAATCTGTATCCGATGCAGCTGCGCGGGCCGCCGAGGAAGGTGAGCATGTGTCCCCAGATACCGGGGATGGCGCTCGCTCCGGGGATGGGAGCGTCCCACCGTTCAGGTCTGAGAGAATCATGTAAGGTAGAAAAAACAGAAGTAATAGGACAGAAGAGACGCACACAAATTTCATGGCGTCGGGCCCCCAGATCTCAACGTCACGGTTCAACGCAATAATGGGGATGAAAAGCATCTCGCCCTTTCGTATGCTGCGAAGGAAAGAACAAGCTATTGCGAACAGTCGCGAAGCTGATGGACAGCGACGTACTGTAGAGTTTCGTGCGTCCTTCCTTTCGTGTCGGTAACAGGCACGGCCAGCGGCAACACGTCTTCTCTTAGCGACATTCGGTCTGAGAATCTTATCAGCTCTGTTTACTCCCGCGAATGGCAAAATGAATACGCACTGGTAAACGGAACAGGCGCATGCACTCTTAAGGTCTCCTTTACGACACAGTCAAGGTAAGGCAGTGCATTGAGCTCGTCCATGGTCGGTCTGTCCGTGGAGACGCTAAGGAGTTCTTCTCGGAGGCGCACTTGCGCGGCAGTATTCTGAGTGAGGGCGAATAACGCCCATGTCACCGCCGTGCTGCAGAGATGCAACGAATAAATGAATCTGCGGTGACGATAAATATATATAGTTGAAGATTACCTAGTGGTTTCTGACATAAAATTCGTTAGACAGCAACACATGCGCAGAGCAGTAAGCGGAACGAACCGTGTCCGGCCACGAGAAACGTCGGGACCTCTGCACAGCACAGAAGAATATCGGAACCAGATTAGTGAAAACGGAGAGAAGACGCACGCGCAATGACGTCTTCGTCCGAAAGACGTTGACTAGCGGTGAGGTCCTTCGACGTGTTTGCGCGGACGAGCAAGCTGAGCAGGTCACGCGCCCTTCCCGTACCCGTCTCAAAAGTTCCATTCTCGTAAATCTCACGCTTGCTGTCCGCGAGGAGCGCCCGCCCGATGCGCATCATCGTCGCCTGCGCCGCGACGACGGTCTGGTCATGTTTCATGGGCTATACGCGCAGATCACATTAAGCAGGGTGACAGGGCTACGGGTGGCGGGAAGGCCTAGGGAGCGAGACATACAATTTTCCTGAGAATAGGAATCCGGAGCTGCAGGAAACGCAAAAAACTGAACTCGGTCTCGGCGGTGAAGAGGGCTTCGAAAGCCTCGGCGAGCTCGTTCGGAGCGGCACCTGCTTCTGCACCGAGTGCATCGATCTTGTAGTTGAAGCCTGTAGTGGTATTGAGCCATCAGATAGACGGAGTCGTCGATGAATGGGAAAGAATGAATCCGATACAATGGGAGGTGAGTCTCGTTTGGGGAGCAGTAGCGCACCTGCGAGCCCGATGATATCGAGTGTGGCCTTGCTGAGCCACGAGAGAACTTCTACGCGCCCTACGCCGTTGTCCGATTTCGATGCTTGTGCAGCCCAAATGTCTCGCAGCTAAGAACAGAACAGAAGATCATCGTTTAAAAAGCGACGCGAAGATGAATGGTACTATCACTCACCTGAATCGATTTGTCCACAAATATCTCGGTGAGTTCGCGTACTTGGGGTGCACCGAAAGCCGGGTTCTGTGAAAAAGTGGTTTCATACATATTGAGACGAGAATCGGGCCTACCATAATTTTGCGCTGGAAGATTGTTGTCAGTCTTGATTCGAAACGACAGACGATGCCCACAAACCTGCTGTTTATGTACATCGCCCTCGACGACAAGAATGCCTGCAGAAATGGGGTTGGTTTTGCTATAGAAGTAGCATATGGCGAGACATACCTGGGCCAACGACGCGCCCCAGACTGAATCGCGACGCTTCTGACTTCTGGTAAATGTGGGTGTTCGTGAGGATGTGATGCATCGCTTTCGTATCCGAGGTGTGCAGAGTAGTCCGACCCTAGACAACCAGTTGCTTATCAAACGGGGGTCCAGGGACGATATGGGTAGAAGGGCTCACGAAGAACCGGTGGAACCTGACAACCATTAGGACTAGCGTTGCATAGCAAAAAGAACACCTCACTTGCTCGTACGCCCATATTCCTGGAACCAGCGCTCTTCGAGGCCAGAAATTTCCTAGAGCGGAGACGTTGGATTGAACGCGAAAGAGGCGTCGAAAGATACGCACATCATCCATGAGCTCTTTCCAGTTGCCAAAGAACCAATGCTTGGAGGGCGGGCCTCGTAGATATCGGAATGGCGACGTGTACTCGCTATATAAGGCCGTCAGAACCCAGTACACCGTGTATGCGCCGGCGGTGCCGAAGACAGATGCGAGGAGCTTCAAAAACATAAGAGAGAAAACCTGAAGATGGAGGTATGTGGTCAGGAGCAACCTTGTATGTAGCTCGCCGACTGCGGCGTCACTGCGCGCGCGTAGTTACGGATCGAGCGGATGCGAGTGACACTGAGTGTCATATTGGATGACGTACTTATGCCTAGATCCGCCTTTCCGCCACGCAGTTCAATACAGTAATAGAGTTTCTTCAAGCAATGCATGCTAAAGCAGGCTGAAGCCTGCTTTAGACTTTGTCACTGGACACATAAAAAAGGACGGGCCCGCGCGGCGTGATGAGAATTTGACTCGCTCTGAACTCAGTGAACCGAAATCACAAGATATTCAAGTTTTGAGCCGTACATAACTTACTTGTCTGATTGGAATCGAAGTGATAGTCCTGTACTCATGAAATATAAATCTCCACCCGCGGGCAGCGTTCGAGCTGCAGATCATGCTGGTGCAAAACTTGGCTAGTAGTTGCAACACGGTTGCGGTATTTTTTTTTTATCAGCGGGCGGGCGCTTAATCATCGCTCGACAGGAATATGTTCGGCGTAGTTATGGTCAAGGGCACGCTATTCGGAAATTCTGAATGGATCAATGGATTGACCTATGCAGGCTCGGCGGAAGATCGATACGTCGTGGCTGCTGAATGCGAAAAGAAGGGTACCAACAGCGCATACCCGCAAAACGATACATCTGACATCAACTGCGACGAACTCTACATTGTCCGAGGCCTCGAGTTGTCCCACAGAACGCGAAGAGCGGAAGCAGGAGCGGAGTTCTTGGCATCAATGTCGTACGACCAGGGGGCGGGAGCCCGACCGCGAACACACATAGTCAGCAACTGCCCTTCTTCCGGCTTGACTATCCGCCCCTTGTATTGTTCCACTGTGCAGGAGAATGGTGTTACAATCTTGACAATGCGAAGGCAGACAACGCGGCGGCCGGCGTGCTCGGGGCTGGTAGATGACTCGAAGCGGGCGACTGCAGAACCTGAGAGATACATACGTTTTAAAATGATTAGCGGAAAAGAGAATTGGACAGCGCACCAGTCCACGGAGCGACGTCTTTGCCGTCGCGCTTCATTCTAAACAGCACAGCGACTGCAATGCTTCGCCAACAATAGTGAGAATTAAATCGCCACTGAAATGGATCTCGAACTCCTGATTGATGCGAAATAGTGTCCCCTCCGCATACATTTTGCGCCGGTTGACAGAGGCGCAAAGCTGGCGCAAAGCGCGAGTTGGTCCTCTGTGACGAGGTTCTCCGCCAGGAGGTGCTTGCGTATACGCACGTACTGCGCCGCGCATGCGACCTGGAATAAGATAATCTGCCAAACACACCCGGAGGGCAAGCGGAGGTCGTGCCCGTGAGTGAAGGACGACGGGGAGTTGTCCGACGTGATGCGGAAGCGAATGCTCCCTTCCAGCGGTGCCGCCTCCGGATCGCGGTGGTAGTACAGGAATCCAGTGGATTGAGGAGGGAACGCAGTCTGCCGATAGGGACCGTCGTTTTGATAGCGTAGTTGCCCCGTCGGAGCGCCATGCGAAGCTGGAAATCGTATGGTGAAGGTTTTCCGTCGCGATAGATCAAGGTAGTCGCGGGAGGTAAGACAAGAAGGATCCAAGGTTGAAATTAGGTGTTGCCCTCGACGCACCGGGGCCGCAGCATGGCTAGAAATGAGCAAAAAACTTGAATTGCAAGCAAAGTGATTTCGCAAAGCACAGTGATTCGCTCGCCTCGGTGTGAATGCCGTAGACAGAGAAACGGAAACCGATCCTTTTTAGCAGTTTTAACCGGACTTGCACGGCGGATGCGAAAACGTGCATGTGGTTTGAAGGAAAGTGTTTGGAGGCTGTGCTGACTCGGAGAATGTCGCGCGTACAGGCACTGCCACAGACGTTCTACTTAGTAATCTCCTGAACGCAACCTGAACGCCAATCTCTCCGCACAGAAACTAGTGAATGAGTGAGAAAGTACCACCCACACTCCACCTCAGCATACGTAGAAATGCTGCGCCAAGCGTCACAAATCCTAATTGCTACAAGTTCTGTCCATCAAGTAATTCGCTCCGTTGGCCTGGGCGCCGGCGCCCCTTCCCGTCGATCTGCATCCGCGCGGGCACCGTTCGAGCTCCAAATCGACTTGGCCCGTTGTAACACGGATCGGCGAGCGGACACTTACTTGATTATTGCTTTGGTAGGTAGATAGGTCGGTAGGTATATTCCGGCGCGGTCTCGTTAGAGAAGCCGAGACATACATGGCGTCTAATGTATGATACAGGCACTCTCAATCTTCAGCCACAACATAACCTGAGTAACCTGTAGTCCCCCCAAGGGTACGAAATAAAGAATGCCCAAGGGCGAGGAGGAACGCAACTGTGGGGAAGACTGGGAGCAGAATGCAAACTGCTGTCAAGGAATCCCCGTTAATAGTATGTTCGGCGTAGTTACGGTCAAGGGCGCGCTATTCGGAAATTCTTCCACTAGTAGTAGTCTGGTGATACCTCCATTGCTGTAGACGCTGGATTCTCACTTCCGGATATACAGCTGTGCCCGTACAGAATAGATCAACAGATTGTCTGACCTATGCCGGTGAGGGGACGGGAGCAACAAGCGGGGAATTCAGCTCAAGGGGCAGCTGAGTACACCCGTCTACCTACCATTGAAACGGTTGTAGCTGCTGAACACCAAGTGAGAAGGGGTACCAACAGCGCATACCCGAAAACCGATACATCAACTGCGACGAACTCTACATTGTCCGAGGTCCCGAGCTGTCCCACAGAGCGCGAAGAGCGGAAGCAGGAGCGGTGTCGTTGGCATCAATGTCGTACGACCAGGGGGCGGGGGCCCCACCGCGAAGACACAGAGTCAGCAACTGCCCTTCTTCCGGCTTGACTATCCGCCCCTTGTATCGTTTCACTCTGCAGGAGATTGGGGTTGAAATCTTGACAAAACGAAGGCAGACAACGCGGCGGCCGGCGTGCTCGGGGTTGGTGGATGGTTCAAAGCGGGCGAGTGCAGAACCTAAGAGATGGTTTGAAATCATTGACGAAAAAACAGAATCGGGCAGCGCACCAGACCACACAGGGATGTTTTTACCGTCGTGCTTCGCTCTAAACAGCCTCCACCGCAGTGACTGCAATGTTTCTCCAACAATGGTGAGAGATATATCGCTAGTGAAATGGACCTCGAATTCCTGGGTGAGGCGAAATAATGTCCCGTCTGCATATATTTTCCTCCGATCGATGGATGCACAAAGCCTGGCGCAAAGCGCGGTTTGGTCCTCTGTGACGAGGTTTTCTGCCAGGAGGTGCTTGCGTAGACGCACATACTGCACCGCGCATACGACCTGGAATAGGATGATCTGCCAAAGACGCCCAGAGGGCATGCGGAGGTCGTGCCCGTGAATGAAGGACGACGGGGAGTTGTCCGACGTGATGCGGAAGCGGATGCTCCCTTCCAGCGGTGCCCCGTCCGGATCGCGGTGGTAGTACAGGAATCCAGTGGATTGAGGAGGGAACGCAATTTGCCGATAGGGACCGTCGCTTTGATAGCGTAGCTGCCCTTTCTGAGTGCCATATGAAGTTGGAAATCGTATGGTGAAGAATTCTCGCCGCGACAGATCAATGTAGTCGCGGGAGGTGAGACGAGAAGGATCCAAGGTTGAAATTAGGTGTTGCGGTCGACCCACCGGGGCCCTAGCGTGACTAGAAATGAGGTTATTTTTTGGGAAAAATCCTGAATTGCAGGCAAAGCGATTTGGCAACGCACAGCGGCTCGCTTGCCTCAGTGTGAATGCCGTAGACAGAGAAACGGAAACCGATGCTCTTTGGCAGTTTTAAACGGGCTTGCACGGCGGATGCGAAAACGTGCATCACGGTGCATGTGGTTTGAAAGGAAGCGTGTATGGAGGCTGTCGCATTCTCAGCACAGCCTGGCTGTGCTGAGAATGCCGTACAAGCACTGCCACCACAAAAAAGTTGCTGCACTCGAAGCACTTCACAGGACTCAGTGATTCATTGAACGAGGATCGAGGAGAATCAATGATGTCAAGAGGGACTAAGGATTCAGCAAATGAATACTGTACATGCAACCTTGCTGAGTAATGAACTTGAACAAAGGATAAGTATGCAACTGAGTAAGCCGTAGCCGTGGCGGCATACTTTTATGTACGACTTTCCAACATACGACAGCGCCTTCGCCACTGCAGTCTGCATACAGCCGTGCGGCTGACTTGCCATAAACTACTTTGCTGGTTTATATTAGTTTTGATAGAAAGAATGGTTCAAAAAACTTACTCGCTCATGGCTAGTGCATTAAGGGGGAATCGAACCCCCGGCGGGTCGACATTCCTCCAAGTGAACTGGAATGGCAACGACCCAGGTTACCACTACCCCATTAATGCCATAAAAGTTCTTGGGGCTGCTGTGTCGGAGTGACCTTGGTTTGCAGTTCTGAAGAGAAAGAGTTCTGTACTTTTTTTAAAAAAAAATGTGTCCCTAAATTGCACATCCGATAAGACTGGGTCATAATTTCGGTGCCGGCGCGACTGCGAAAGACGCAAAGAGCGAAGAATTGGAGAAAGAACTGAGAAGGAGCGCTAGCAATGGAGAACGCGGAACCGAAGTGATGGGATCACTCGCCAAGCCTTTCCCATCTCGCGTCGGCGGTCACCAGGCCGCGCATAAGGAACGCATACGAACCCGTGAGCGCTGTTCACCATGTGCTTCCTCGCGAGCCCCGCCGTTATAAATGCCCTCCCAAACATCTGCTCCTCCGTCGGCGAGCTTCTCCCTTCCCCCACCATGCAACTCACACTCTCCGCCGTCACGGCCGCCGTCGCGCTCGCCGGGAGCGCGTTCGCGCAGTGTCCCGACTTTGCGTCGTATGCGCAGGTACGTATCGACCCGGCTTGGTTCCCTCTCCTTACAAGCAAGCGCGTTGTGTAGAAACCGCAAGGCAATCCGTCGAGTGGGCCGCTGGCGCTTCCGTACATGCGTCCCGATCCAGGTGCGTTTTGACAGTAGAATTCGGAAGCAAGAAGCTGACTGACACGCACATATGTTCGTAGCGTGCCGCACATTCAACAGCACGGCAGTCGAAGTGCGTTCTTTCCCCGGACCACGCATCATCTTCGCTTGACGCGTCCGATCTTTTTAGAAAGTCATCACGGACATGAAATCGCGTCTTAAGGATCCCGATCTCGCGCGGCTCTTCGAGAACACGTTCCCCAATACGCTTGGTCCGCCTTACTTGTTATATAGCACTCACCAATGCTAATGTGCCGGAAGACACGACTGTGAAGTATTTCAACGCGGTACGTATCTCAACCATGGCTGGAACGCGAAACTGACTTGGATTTTTTGCGCAGACGCAAAACCTTGCGTTCATCATCACTGGGGTGCGTCTGCGTCCCTTCCCTGCATTCCTCTCATATCTGTTTCTTTAAACGTCTGACGCGTGTTGCAGGATATCACGTTCGTCCTTTCGCCCTCATCGCTTTTGTTGGCTCTCTTCTGAACTAACTAAACCCTAGCGCCCAATGGCTCCGCGACACCGCCAACCAATTCGCCGCCTACATCCCGCTCCTGGCCACCGAGCCCGAATTGGCCACGCTCGTCAAGGCCGTGATCAACAATGAGGCGCGCTATGTCACCCAGTATCCTTATTGTGGGTGGCCTCGCAAATACTTCCTCCCTATCGCCTTTCTCCATTTACTGCCTCTTCTCCCTAGACGAAACTAATTTGTTTGTTTTTTTTCAAGGCGGCTCCTTCCAGCCCCCGCCCGAGTCCGGGCTCGCGCCGAGCCACAACAACTGGGCGGACGGCGTTACCGTTAACCCGTTCGTGCCCTTCCCTTTCCCCTTCTCCTTCTTCCATGCCCGTCCCTCCTTTCCCTCCGAGGAAGAGTGCTAACTCACCCATCAGCCCCGTAAACAACCAAACCGTCTTCGAGTGCAAATACGAGATCGACTCGCTCTGCGGGTTCTTGAAGCTCTCGCGGACGTATTACGGCGCCACAAAGGACAGCTCGTTCATGAATGCAAACTGTGCGTGCTCGCGTTGTGTCGACGCTCGCCTCCTTTTTTTTGATACCTCTCGCTAACGCTCCCCCTCGCCCAGGGTACTCCGCCATCACCCAAATCTTCCGTGTGATCAATGAACAATCCCAAGCCTCCTTCGACGCCAACTTCAACTGGATCTCGTACTACAACTGGACGGGCGGGAACGGCGCACTGGCACCTGCTGTCCCGAACGGAGGCAACGGCGAGCCGAAGGCGTACACGGGTACGTCTTGTCCCCATCTTTCCCTTCGCTGTTATTTTTAAATATCATATACTAATATCGGATAAAAGGCATGGTCGGGACCCACCACCGGCCCTCGGACGACATCACGACGTTCGCGTTCCTCACCCCCGCGAACGCGATGCTCTCGGTTGAGCTCTCGCACCTTGCGACTATACTCACGCAGTCTGGGCAGAGCAAGACCGCGCAGGGAAAGAACTTCACGGCGCAGGCGACGACGTGGAGTAAGCGCGTGAGTGACGCGATTTGGGCGAATACGGTGCGTTGTGTTGCGTTCACCCAAATCAAAATCATCCTACTGACGCTGCTGTGGGTGTACACAGCTGGCGAACAACATCTTCGCGTATGAGACGAACGGGTTCGGTGCGAGATATGTGATGGACGATGCGAATGTCCCGGTGCGTCCCAGGTTCTCCGCTCCTCGCGAACGACCTTAACACAACGCAACGCAGTCTCTCCTCTCCCTCCCGTACCTCGGCTTCCTCGACAAATCGCACCCCGCGTACGTCGCGACGCGCAAGGTCCTCCTCTCCAAGGGGAACCCGTATTTCTCGTCGGGCAAGGATTTCAATGGTGTTGGGTGCGTTGCGTTTTGCTCTGTGGTGTAATATGTCAACTACTGACCTGATTGCGCGAACCGTACCGTAGAGGCCCACACGTCGACGCATGGCACCCGTGGCCCATGTCGCAGATCACCGCCATCTTCGGGACGGACAACGACGCTGAGATTGTGGAGAGGCTGTATTTGATCGCGAAGGTGCACTGCCCTAGTCCGTTTTGAATTCTAGCTGATTGTTTTCTTTCTCTCTCGCGCGACACACAGAACACCGCCGGCCTCGGCCTCATCCACGAGTCGCAGTCCATCTACTCCAACACGGATTATACACGCCCGTGGTTCGCTTGGGTGTGTAGCCTTTCCCCTCCTTTCTCATCTTGACAACGATATCCGACAAATGAACTGACGCCACCGCACACAGGCAAACAGCTACTTCGCGGAGATGCTGCTCGACCTGGCGCAGCGCAAGCCCGGGCTGATCTTCAAGAACAATACGCCGTATACGCCAGGGAAGTGATTGGCGGGGCGCGATATGCATATGGATGAAGACGATGAAAGGTGGAGCGTGGTATTGATAAAAGAGCTGGGACGCGACGAAAAATAAGTACTAGAGTCCGTTTTGCCAATCATAATAAACCGATCTGGGTTGAGGACTGTAGTCTCTCAGAATAGTCTCAGAATCCATCATGGTGTTTAACTCTGACGTATTCCGTGAGGCATTAATGGGGTAGTGGTAACCTGGGTCGTTGCCATGGTCTGCTGAATATCGGACTCGACCCGCCGGGGGGTCGATTCCCCCTTAATGCATTACTCATTTCTGACGAGACATTACTCATTTCTGACGAGAGCTTTTTCTTCTGGCGTGCGAGCGAAATGAGGAACTTGGGAGCCACGATCCGAACTGCTACACACTAATTTCTGGGTGCAGAATTCCTACATCTTGAAACTATCCTACGTCGCTGGATGTTTTGCATTGCACCCAGTTGGTTAGTAAAGTTAGATTGAATGCAAGCAGGCTCTCTCCAATTGGAGTCGAAATTCCTATTTTTGATTTTTCATTGACACAGTTTATCTCGAGTCGCCTGCCGCCCGTGAAAGATTCTGGAAGCAGGCCGACTCCAATGGACCAATGGTTGGCATTTTGAGATAGTTCGTTTGGACGCATCCTTCCGAATGTCTGTACCGTCTGTCTTCTATCAGTCCAAGTACTACGCCGGCCTGCAACTCAACGCTATGAATGTATTTTGTGGTTCGATCTGCGACGTGGTTGAGTTCTGGTCGGCCGCGGCGAATTTCTGCTGTTTCCCACGTGATGCATTCGCCATTCGGGCCGGCGTCCCATGATCTCTCCCAACGATGCGATACCGGGAAAGCGTAGAGGAACTCTCCCGAAACCATGCCCGCAACCGAGGACACGCTCCTCCACAAACCCCCGGGTAACGAGCACCTCAAGCGCAAGGGCCTATTCAATACCTACCGCCGCATTCTGCTTGCGACGTTCTTGCTCTCGACAACGTTTGCCTTCGTACGTCGCCAGTTAACCTACTATTCTCACTCGATTTGCTGAGAGAGTACCTCGCTCCTGGAATGGAATAGACCGCGACGCCGCTGATATACGCGTATCGCATATTCAACTGCCAGGAATATTACGATGACCCCGCACACCCGCCTTATCAAGGCAGCGGAGACGCCTGTGCCGTTCCAGCGATAGAATCGCACACGGCAAAGGACATTGCTGTTATGATCACGCTTACAACGGTGCGCATCCCTTCCTTCCCTTTTTCTTTTCTTGATTTCCTCGAGTCGAACTTACGCCTGGATGAATCGCAGTTCAGCGGAACCCTAAACCTTATCGTCACTACATGGGAGATAAAAAACTGGGGCCTGCGCCGCGCGATCATAAACCAGACCTTCTGGCCTGCGCTGAGGAATCTGACGCAGATTTATGCGAGCGCGTCTTCAATATCATGCAACCCACCTAGTCTTAACTATATGTAAATGCAGCATTGGTAGGCGGTCGCCTCGGAATAACCATCATGCAAAGCACACAGCTCATCACAATCCTCGGGGGCGGCGCCGGATACCTCCTCTCCGTGAACTCATACATGGCGGAGGTCGTCGAGCCGGACGAGCGTACCGCCGCGTTTGGTGTGCTAGCCGGAACCGCCATGTTGGGTGTCGCGAATGGTGGGTCAGCTCCCAATTCCACTTGTATTTTTTTCCTGCGTTGTCTATCATCTCCAGCTTACTTTCCATCTCGTTTGGTTACCAGGATACATCTGCGGCGGCCTAAGCAATGACTACATCGGCCTCTCCGCCCCCTTCGAAATCACCTTCTGTCTCCTCGTTGGCTCGACACTGTTCACTGCTCTGTGTCTGCCGTACATACCACCTGGCGGGTTCCCGACGGCTGCACCGGAACAACAACAACAGTCTAAGAAAGATAATGAAGCAACTGTGTTCGCGTTCCTTCACTGCCTGCGAATATTCCTCCCAGCGAAATATGCTGATGGCAAAGGGACATTTTGGGGGCTTCCGTTGTTGGGATTTGGTGCGTTCTGGTCTGTGATGGCCACTGCATACGTCGTACGTTGGTTCTTGCATTATATTGTCTTTCCTCTCTTCCATTCAATCCAACTCACGTTTCAAATCATGTTGACTGTTCGATTCTGATTCCCTCTCGCAGCCTTTAATGCTCCAACTCACCGCGACGAATCAGTATGGATTCAAACCTGGGGACAACGGGTTTTTGTACGTGCGGTTCCATCTCCATGCAAAATTCTTATAAATACGATTTATTTACTGTGTGCGACAGAATGTCAAGCAACGCTCTCTCGCGCGCCGCGTTCCTCACGCTTGCTTTTCCTCGGCTTATTGCCTGGGGACGGAAGTGGCTGTTAGCACGGCGAACCTCTGCCGTTTCGGGGCCAACTCTCGTTGCTCTACCCCCGGCCGGAGTTCCAGTTGCGGAGCGCCAAGCTGGGCCACCCACGCTCGAGCCACATGCGGTCGCCTCAAACGAGGGCCTAACACCCGAGAGGCCTCCCACGAATTTACGCCAGACCAACAATATGCGGAGCAGCGCATTCGACCTCGAGTTCCTGCGGTATTCGTGCGTCTCTTGATCTCACTTTTTCCTAGTCGCCGTCGCTGACTCGTTCCACCATATTTTGCGCAGGATGGTCCTCGATGCCCTCCTTGTCGTCCCGCTCGTCCTACATGACAACCAGTTGCACATCTGGGCCGCGGCTATCATCCTCCCATTGGTCTCCGGGACTGCGCCGGCATGCAAGGGTGTGCTGCTCGATATGGTGCCTGCGGCGCAGAAGAGCGACGCATTGAGTGCGATTGCCCTGGTTGAGGTGTGTGTTTCAACTTCACGGGTTGTCGCAAATTTTTCACCTGAACTGCTTGGACTTCGAATGTTTCTCCTCCGACTACTCGTTCTCTTCGCCTCCTCGGGTTCCTGCTGACGCACATCTCAGACATCCGCCATGATCACAACCGTCTCACTCTACGGCGCCCTTTTCGCCTTCCTCTCCACCATCGGGCACCCGAATCTGGTATTCTTGTTCAACGCGCTGACGGCTCTTTTGTCGGCGGGGGTTCTGTTTGCGGTCAGGTTTCCGAGAGGGGCGTTGGTGGAGCGGTGAGATGGAGCGAGCTGTTAGGACACAGGAGTGCGTGTAGTTGTACACTGTGACTTGTTGGGTCTCCCAGGAGCGTGACTGCGGCTTGAAATCTCGACTCATCTACCGAAACCGAGATGCCTCAATCAATTCGCCAAGAGACAGAATGGTACATGCGATTCGCCAATGCACACGAAGACGTCCGCTTCTCCGGTTTAAATCACTGTCGAATAGTCGAGCGCCATAGGCAACGGCTGGCCCAAGACGCCCGCGAGCACATTCCGCGCCGTCAGTGCAGCCATTTCCGAGCGCGTCTCCAGCGCTGCACTCCCTATGTGCGGGAGCACAACACACCGCGGTTCCCTGACCAGCGGATGCTCAGGTCCCACCTGCGGCTCCTCCTCCACCACATCCAACCCCGCGCCCCAAATCCACCCCTCCGCCAGCGCGCGTGCGAGCGCCACAGAGTCGACGACGGACCCACGGCCGTTGTTCACGAGCACGCTCGTTGGTCGCATGAGACGCAGGAATGCCTCGTCGACGAGATGCCGCGTCGTTGGGCCGCCGGGCGCGAGCACGAATAGGACGTCACTGTCATGCGCCAGAGTGGGGAGGTCCACCGGCGCAACAGAGTCGAGGCCGTGGGAGATGCAGAGTTGCGCGTCGCGTACGGATTGCGATGCGGCGCCGGGTCGCGGGGTGTATATGCAGCGGGTAAAACCGAAGGCAGCAAGGCGCTTGAGGACGGCGTGCGCGATGCGCCCGAAGCCGAGGAAGCCGACGGTTCGAGTGGGAGAGAACGCGGTAGTGCTGAGTTGAGGGCCGCAAAAGGCGAACGGGGTCCAGTGGAAGGTGGGCCACTGGAGGAGCGTGAGCTGTATAACGTTGATAAAATGGAAGGGCGCGCACCTGATTATCCTTCACGAAGATATAGCTTTGGCCTGCGCGTCGGCTGGCCATGAGCGCAAGCATGACAGCGGAGTCTGCGACTGCGTGCGAGAGTGTTATCCCTTGGTAGGTGGACGCAATAAATGAACCCACCCGCGTCTGTGAGGATATCCGGTGTGTATCCGACTTGGATGTTATGTTCGGCCATGACCTTGAGATCGATGTGCTCTAAATACGGCGATTCGGCCGTGATAAGCTGAATATTTTGAATTAGAGAAAGAATCTACCAACCGTATCCCACTGAAATGGTGGAAACAACACGCAAATTGGGACCAGCTTGCAATGCAATGTTTTGTCAATATTCCAACAGAAATACAAGAGAACGAACCAGATTCAACAAGCTCTCGATCGACCTTCGATATGCGTCAGATGCAGCCTTGGCTCACGGAACGTCCCCCACCGCATTCTGAAAGCAGACGACGATCCCTGAGGCTCCGACGACACTTTGCAGCATCCACGTACGATCGCAGCATCGGTTTTCAGCCCATGTGACAACCTACAACTGAGACTTCAGCATTGAAGAAATCGAAAGCCAGCAAGAGTGACGAACATCGATATCGCGTCGTTCACGCAAGAGAGGCAGCGCGGGGCCCAGATCTGTGCATACGACGATTTTGGGGCGTGTGGGCGGGCTTGTAGTTGTAGAACAGGGTTGAGATGTACTGGCTAACATTCCGTAGGCACGGAGTGGCCGCAGGGACTGGGATATTCCGCGATATGTGCGCCAGACGCGAAGAGCTTGGTTCATAGAGACGTACGTAATCTGCGGCGGGCTTAATGCCGAGTCCGATCAGTCAATTCGCGTAAGTCTAATCACCTCTGACGAGCTGCAACGTGAGTGAAAACACTGAAGGTATGGCTTTCTTCTTCTTACGTCCACTATTGCGGCAAACCGTCCGATTCAGAGGGAAGTCTTTCGCTCCAGGAATCAGACTGTACAGCGCGCAGACAGGCCGCTTGAGATCTGGACCGACCGCTTTTGTGGCAGGAATCTGCGGACTCGCAGTTGGTCTCGGTGCCGCGCCATTTCTCCCTGGGACAAAGACCTCTACGGTGCCCTTCAAACCGGTGTATGGAACGGCGAAGGAGTTCAGCCAGGCTATTGAGGATCTGCGGACAATTTTTTCGACACGGTTGGGAGTGATATCCACAGATCCCGATGACTTGAAGGTCCACGGTCTGTCCACAAATACATATCATACAGGTACTGTGGAAAGTCTTTCCAATCCAATTGAAATTGACAATGATGTGCTTCTTTTGCTACGGGTTGTTTTCAGGCGTCGACCATAGCGTGGTGGTGTATCCAGAGTCCACGGAGGATGTGGTTAAGATCGTTGAGATTGCCAACAGATACAAGATGCCAGTGACGGTTTGCTATTCTTGAGACTGTGTCCCATCTGTTTCTGACCACCTTGCAGCCATATTCCGGGGCGACGAGTCTCGAAGGACAGTTTATCGGCGTAAGTGGATAAATCTTTCACAGACGGATGCTTCATGTGTATTTGATCAGCATCCCGGGGGAGGCATCTGCGTGGACATGACTGGGATGAATAAAATTCTGGAGATTCACGGTGAATAGTTTTAACACTCTTTCTGCAGACGAAAGCATAAACGAACACGATAACTTCCAGAGGCTGATGCAGATGTTGTCTGCCAACCTGGTTTGGGCTGGATGGAACTCAACGACACTTTACGGAGTGAAGGTACCGAGTTCGTACTTTCTTGAATACAATTGCTAATTGGAATGAAAGGGATCCCACTCTTCTTCCCCGTACGCCAAGTTCTCTTTCCCGGAACACGCCCGACGCTGACAGAATGATTTAGATAGATCCCGCCCCAGATGCAACAATTGGGGGAATGGCTAGTACTGGTTGCTCTGGGAGTATGCGTTGCATTCGACTCTAATTTTCTGCGGCTGAAGATCTTGTTAGCGAACGCCGTCCGCTATGGCACCGCAAAGGCCGAGTGGTTCCTCAATCTCACCGTCGTTTTGCCTAGCGGAGAAGTCATAAAGACGCGTCGCCGGTCTCGGAAATCGTCTGCTGGGTTTGATACCACCAAGTTATTCATCGGCGCGGTGAGATCTGTTTCAAGTCATTCTTTCATTCCATTTATTGAAAGGAACGTCAATAGGAAGGAACGCTGGGTATTATCACAGAAGGTGCTTATCAAAGATTATATACAACTATTGAGCAACGACTCACGAACTCTCCTCGTCGCAGTCACCCTCCGCCTGGCACCCCTCCTCCCAACTACAGTCGCTAGTGTCCAGTTTCCCGACGTCAAAGCAGCGGTAGAGGCGTCTATACAGATATTGCGGTCCGGGATTGCGACCAGTGTTCGTAAGTCGTGATTTGCTCGTGCTTCCCGTGTTGCCCCGACGCTCTCGTAGAGTGCGTAGAGTTAGTCGACGACACCTTCATGGCTGCGACCAATAAATTCGGTAGGTCTTACAGTCGCGCATTATTCATTTACTGTTACACCCACCCACAGGCGCCTCGCAGCACAAATACGCCGAGTCCGACGGTCTGTTCTTCAAATTCCAGGGGCACTCCCCTGCGGCGCTCGCGGAGACGGCGCGCGTCGTCAAAGAGATATGCATATCGCACGGCGGGACCGGGTTCCGGCTCGCGAAGGACGACGAAGAGGCGCACGACATCTGGCAGGATCGCAAGAACGCGCATCATTCGGGGATGGCGCTCGTCCCTGGCGCGAAAGGATGGGTGACGGACGTTTGGTGCGTCTTCCCTGTTATTCCACGTTCATTCGAAACATGAGCAACGCAACTGAGAGAGAGTACAGTGTCCCGATCTCTAAACTCCCCGAGCTCGTGCTGGAGACGAAGAAAGATCTGGAGCGCATTGGGCTGCGGTACAATATTGTCGGGCACGTCGGGGACGGGAACTTTCACGCGCTCTTGCTGTTCAAGACGGATAAAGAGCTGAAGCTTGTCAAGGACGCCGCCCGCCGAATGGTTGTCCGAGCCATTGCGCTGGACGGGACTTGTGCGTGAGGTGCTTTTGTCTTCGATTCCAGGGCTCAATGTTTTGTTGTTGGCAGGCACGGGAGAACACGGGGTCGGAATCGGGAAGCGAGATTTCCTTGTCGAGGAACTCGGGGCGGGGACCGTGGCCCTCATGAAGGCCATCAAGCGCACAGTTGATCCATTAGGACTGTTCAATCCTGGCAAGGTGAGTACGGTCGTGATACCTTCTTCTACATTTTCTCATTTCTGAAAGTTGTACCCCGACGACGACGGAGCATCAGTGAAACGTTAGGTTGTTAGTGGACCCAGAAATCAAGCAAGGCTGTTTCGTCTTCGTTTTCGTGTCCATTAGATATTTCTTTTGAATGCGTGAATCAAGGAGACTAGTTGCCTCGTGCAAAACTTCATTTACAACCGGATAGGCCCCTCGTCGGTCAGCATCTACAGCGACTTTCTATTGTTTTGGCACTTGGTTTCATTCTGGCACCCTCCTTCATTGTTTATCCACAAATCGCATTCGCATTCGCCTCCGCGACATTCAGATGAACCACATGCTCAACCCCTTGTAGGCGAGTTGTTGATTGAGTGTGGATTTACACCCACGGAAGAAAATATTCACCTGTGCTTTACCTGGATTTACTAAACACTACTATACCGATATGGCGAGTACACACCCTCCCGCGTGCTAATTTCACCTAGCTCACGGCGAGCCGGGGGTTTCGAATCCCCGCGGTGTAATGTAGTCTTTCTGTGTGTGTTTTCCCTTTTCTCTCGCGGCCTTTCCTTTTTTCCTCTTACGAGACGATTAACGCGCAATCTGAACTTGAAGTATTGCTGCGTACTGTATCATCGGCAATTCATATGATGAAATAGAATCGTGTGAGTATGTGTGCTGCATAGTGTGCAGCGAGGAAGTCCAGTCGTCCGCGACTTACAACTTCATGCTCGATCGAGTACATTCATTCGTACTGGCACACACAGCAGCGCGTATCTCATTTACTGCCGAAGATTTTCATGTTGCAGAGCACTAGCGGTGCGTGGCACACGCGCGAGTCCGCCAAAGAATCTTGTCCACAGCGAGCCGGAGTTCGATTCCTCGCTAGTGCATTGGCCACGTACAGTAACAATTTTTTCTTCTTTCTCTGTTGCCTGGATCATGCGCAATCGGAACTTGGCAAGGGAACGGAAGGGGAAGGAAGGTGAGGGGAGAGGGACCCCGGAATTCCGGATCAGTGCCCGCACAAATCCTACCTACATTGCAAACGTTCACCAAATTCCGCTACAACCCAAGCTGGCATTGCTACATACTTACCGTGTCGTATCAATTCTCTGCAAAAAGAACAATAAAGAATCTTAGCAGAAAGGTTGAACTGGATTGCGATCGACGGATCATGATACATATCGATCGATCACCGTTACGGATCACGACCATTTGATTACAGCGTGCCGGAACTGACGCGTTCCTCCATGCATATGGCCTCCTCCGAGTCTTATACTTGACCACAAGCAATCTCGCATTGCAGCACCGATGCCATCTCTCGCCATCGTCGAAGCCTCCAACGCCGCCTTCTGCCCGAACTACGTCCCCGTCGTCGTAGTCGTCGGCGGGACCTCCGGCGTGGGCCAAGCCATGGCGGAGGCCCTCGCGCGGCAGACAAAAGGCCACGCACACATTATCCTCGTCGGGCGGAACGCTACCGCTGCTGCGAGAATTCTCGCGTCGTTTCCTAAACCTACCACCTCTGAGGCAGACGGAGGATGGGCACACGAATTCGTACAGTGCGACGCGTCGAACATGGCGAGTGTGCGTCTTGTCTGCGCGGGGCTGCGTGCGCGCCTCGAACGCATCAATTTCTTGATACTCACTGCCGGCGGGGTCGCCGGGAACTCGCTGGTGTACTCCTCCGTCACGCCCGAGGGACTCGACGCGTGCCTCGTCATGCGGTTCGTTCGTCCTCTTTCTTACAATTTCTAGTTTTTTATTTTATTTTCTTCGGGCAATCTCACTGATGCATGTTCGGCAATTAGGTATTTCATGCGCTACCTCTTCACGAAGGAGCTCCTTCCCCTCATCGAGCGTGCGCAGGAGATGGGGCAGCACGCGCACGTCATGACGGTTCTGGGCGCCGGGTTCGGGATGCATGCGCGCACCACCGACCTGGGGCTGCACGAGGCCCGCGCGCGCTCGATCAAATTCCTTCGTGGAGTAGTACCCGTTCGTTCTATTAATTTTTTTTTTTTTTTTTGAATTTCACTAATTATTTTTCCTTTATGGATGTAGTCCGTCGCCGCAATCAAAGCAATAATGGCCGGCGTCGCGTACAACGATGCCCTCGTCGCGGTGCGTTTTTTTCCCCAACTCCTCACACCACACGCCGAAATAACCCCCCCAACTCACAGCACTTCGCCGCCCTGCACCCCTCCGTCGCCTTCACGCACATCGGCCCCGGGCAAGTCCTCACCGAAGGCGGCTCCTTCGTCCCCCTCGGGTGGGCGCTCGCCCCGCTCGCGTGGGTGCTTGGGTATGTTAAGAGGGCGGTGTCGGTTACGCAGGTGCTTCATACTTATTTACGCTCTACTGCTCTAGCTAATTTATACGTAAATTATAGGACGAATGCGCCCAATACATGATCTACGCCCTCCTCGACCCCGCCTCCGACCGCGGGGGATTATACATCCGGTGGATAAACGGCGACGTCGTCAGTGCGCGCGTCTTCGATCCCGACCACGACTCCAAAAATCACACATCACTGGAATCAGACACAGCCCAAAAATTCGTCCGTTATCCGTGTTTCCTGATATTTATTTCTCCTCGCTGAACGATTACTTGCAGGGTGTGCTGAAGGGCGTACCGATGAAAGGATACGGCGGGTCGGACGCGAGCGTCGCTGCTCTGATCGCGTACACCGAGCAGGTTTTGGCTGCGATTCCTTGAAAATGAGATAGTCAGTCCGAGCATGGAATATGCCCTTTCGTTGCTTATGTAGGATGGCGGGGCTCCCGAGTCTTCTTTTGGGCAGTTGATTAAAATAAACAGTGCGGACCCCTACCACGCTGCGGCCCCGGCTCCTTGTTTCTTGTTCCATCGCAATCCGGTTGTGCGTCGAAGCACGCTTGACCTTGTCCCAGACGCGACCCTCGCTCGGCTTCCCTCCCATGCGTCCCTGATGTCTCCCCTTGCTCGTCCACCTCCTCTCCTTCCCCTCACATTCTGATCCCTTGTTGTTTAGACGAGCCGCCGCACGTCCCGGCAGATGCTGATCTCCCTTCTTCATAGCCTCAAATACCACAGTGCGGAACCCTAGGCCCCACATAGCTACCCACCCACACGACAAGCTCCCTCGCGGCGGCGCGTAATTTTTGTACTTCGAGTGCTCTTGGAACCGACGGGGCGCCCGATACCAAGGTGTGCTCAAGGGAGGAGAACCACTAAGTACATTCAAAGGGGGCGGTTCTTCCACGGCCGCGCAAGACGAGCGCCTGCCCCTTGCCCCGATATCGCCTTCGGGATGCGACTGGGTGCTTTCTCTCCCACTCCGGGTGCGCCACCATATCTCTATCGTATTACATCCCACCCTCTTCGACCCCGGCCGTCCCATCGTGCTTCGTCTGGCTCGACAAGCGCCGAAATCGTCGCGCCGCTGCGCGCTCGACCCGGCGTCTCGAGTGTCCCCACCTACCGGCACACGTCAATCGTCGCACCGTCACGTCCACATCTGAGGCGGGCAGCGTATGCCCTCCCCTTATATCCCTTCGATTCCGATTCCAGTCCCCTGGACCCTGAAGCGACGGATATGGGAATCCACCGCTTGTACCGGAAACCGCGTCCGTTGTAGGAGCTGTCAAACTCGAGCGGGCAGAGGCCTGCTTACACCTCCCTCCTTTCTCCAGCAGGCGCAGAACTAGCTTGGGAGAATGGCCACGGCGCGGTGTCGAGATTGACACCGACGCGCACACGAGGCTCCCATCTGCCGTCGTGTCCATTCCCATACGCCCAAGAATGCCTGCGCACCCCGCGCGTACCTTCCGCCCCACACCCGCGGCCTCTCATTCTCTCTCCTGTCGTCCAGGTCGTCCAGGTCGTCGCTCGAATCCGCACCCACATGGTACGAGCTATCACGTATGCATGAATCCGCACCCACATCGGTACGCTACGCATGCCCTCCGCCCCGTGCCCCACCTGCAGCCTCTCATTCTATCTCTCTCCCGTCGTCCGGGTCGAATTCGCCTCACGTCGTCTGCGCGCGAGCTATCCGTCGATCACTATCCTCAAATCTCCTCCGTGTGGCGACTGGTCAGGCGTTATCGTCTCGCTGCGCTGCGTCTGAAGCGCCTGTACAAGGAGACGATCACGCCGCACCCTATAACCTGGATGTTGCCTACGACCGCTCACGTCCGCGACCTCTGGGCTCAGCGCTCAGGGGGTCATCGAAGTCATGATTGCTCGCCAGCCTCAACGCCGCGTATATTCTGCCAGCTATCTCCAGTTATCTTAAGATCTGCTTAGACCCGCCTCGTCTACTCTACTCTACTCTCACTGCATCCCCGCTCCGTCGCCCTCTCGTCCCCGCGGCCGCGAGGTTTCCTGTAGCCGCACCCTCCGTCCCTCTCTCTCTGCAGACGTCTCGACCCATCCCGACCCCGCGCCCCAGGTTTCGCGTCGCTGGATGCACCCGGGGAGGAGCAGGGACACCGGCAAAAACCATACATACGGGAAGCCGTGGGCTTGCGTCCATCGTACACCCACACCCACCCCGGCCAGTGCACACTGCAGCGGCCGACAGCTCAGCCCCGAATCTCATCGGTACGCGGTGCTGCAGTAGAGAGGGATGGAATGCTGCCGCGTCTTGTACCGAGGCAGGGGAGACGGCACCGATGGAGGAAGACGAGGGGGTTGCGCGGCTGCGCGCGACGTCTTACAGCGGGGAGGGGGAGGGAAGACGAGAGAGGGGGTGGGCTGCAGGGGAGATCTGCTGCAGGGCGCTTTCGTGGAGCGCGTTGTCGGGGATGTCAATAGACGTATCGGTCGTGTCCTCCGCGTCAACGTCGATTGGGGAGCTACCGCGCGAGGTCATGGTGCCATGATACCCTAGGCCTGTGATCAAGGCACAGGTGTTGCTTACCTTGACTTAGTCTCTTTGCCTCCTCGTCGACCATAATGGTCCGCCGCGAGCGCACCTTTCCCTGGCGCACACGACCACCATTTCGTTTCGTTTCGTCCGATCCCCAGAACATCTGTGACCACCGACTGTACGTCATGGGCGGACTTCGCTGACTTCACTGGCACGCCTTCTTCTTTTATTCCTCTTGGGCGACATTACTTGATACATTTTTGGTGTCGATTTAGCTTGCACCCAAGCCACCCACCCTCTTCGCTTTGTGTAAGTCTCGATTGTTGTAAAGTGATCGGCACGCTTATTGTTTTGAAGACATCGGCACGCTTTGACAATCCTTTGAAGACATCCTAGACATGATCCAGGCGATCTCGTCGTCATATCCCACTATGATTCGCCCACAATCCAAGAAATTATCGAAGCGAAAGAGAGAGGAAAATAAAAGGTCCTCGCACGTAGAAGTGCTGCCTCGACAGGACCCCACGCTTCGGGTCCATGTTTCCACCGATCGAGATGGAATAACTACCATGAAGAGGTTTCGAGTGGCGGGCGACGACTCGCAAGCTCCCATGGTCTTCCTGCCTATTCCGGATCCGAAACCGAAGAAGACACCTCAAGTGGATCCCAGAGAGAAGAAACAGACCGAGGTGTGGGCTCGCATGCATAACCATGCATGATGCGCGACTGAATCGGTTTTCAGAGTGGAGAGGGTAGGCGCGCGCCTGCACCTCGAGTGCGGAGGCTGACCGCCTGCACCTCGCTCACCGTGGCGCGGCGCGGGGAGGAAATAGTGGGCGTGGGTGTGGCGACGCAGGGGACATCGTGAGCAGGCATCTGACGCGGGACGTGGAGAGGGTAGCGCCTGCACCTTGAGCGAGGGGAGGGAATCGCTGTACTGTAGGTGGTGAGACATCCGGACACATTCATCCTTCTCTCTACGGGCTACATACCCCCTTCGCCCCGAATCCCGATTCCCATATATACTTGGGATAATCCTCAGCACTGTGCACGTCCTCGCCCGGCACTGCGACTACGACACGGGTAGGGATGGTTCCACCACACGCCGTGTCCTCACTGCCAACGCGTGTGCATCCGCCGCGGCTTTCCTCAGACGGCGTGTCCTTCCGCACGTTCCTTTCGACCTGCACAGCGACGTCAAGCCGCCACATCACCTCCTGTAGGCCTGATTACCCGTGCGATACGATACACCTCCGGGATTCGGCATCTGCGTCTCGACGCTTGACTTCTGCTAGTAGAGAGGGATGGAGTCTTCCCTGCGCCGGCGGTGGCGTATGTGCCTGAGCGGTGACGTCGAGGCTGAAGCCGCGCGTCACCGAGACCGCATACCCCAACTTCCGATGTAAATTACGGCGCTCGTCCTCGCGCTCGTCCCAGAGATTTTGTGAATTCGAATAGGAAGACTTGCTCGCTCTTTGGGGATGGATAACATCAGCGGATTTCCTGTCATTCATTTGGACTCTTCAAAAGCTATCCTGATGGTGTACAGATGGGTGGACTATCTAGCCTGACTCGCCGTCGACCTGTTTTTTTTTGACAAAGATACACATGGGACAACTGCTGCGCGTAGGGGCAGAGATTCTTTCAGAGATTGCATGCTTCACAGCGAATCTCCATTATCCCTCCGTTTCGGGAAATATGTGAGTATGGATTATGTTCCCATGAAACGAGTCAAAAGTGGATTTAGATCTTGACGCGTTCCGACGGAAAAAAATTGCAACGCAACTTCTTACCAGTAGAAGGCCTGCTTATCCTTCTCTTGTCTACCCGCCGCCGAGATACTGCAAGCTCGTCTATGAGGTGGCTCAGCGAATCAGATGGGTCAAACCGCTGGAAGTCATTTGTGAGAACGATCCCATAAATCGAGCAGGGGACGAGCAACCCACTGTCCCTGAGTCCTTTGCTTTCGCCATTATGCTGCACACCATCTAACACGACTACGCTAATACAGTAACGACAAGAAATCCAGACGTAGGTCACTATAGACCAAAGTAAGTACATAAAACAACAACCGATAAAAGGCAGCCAAGTGAATACAACTCATATCGCCATAGGCGAAACACAGACAAGACAAGAAAATAAAAGAACAAAAAGGAACAAACTGCGAGTAGTGTTTCTCGCTGCAACCGCAACCATCGATGATCGCCCCCGGGACCTAGCAGGAAATTCAGAGTAAGCCCGAAACTGAACAGTTTGCTGTTCGCCTCACTATGGGTTGATCGCTGCGTCATACGCCCGCCTCAACACGATCGCGAGCCAAGGCCACCGTGACTCCATTCCCTCCTCTCCCACATCCGCATCCGTGTTCTCTCCTTTCTCCGTCCCCACCGTGTCCGCCTTGACCGTCAGCATAGGGGCGTCTGAGCTGATCCACATCGGCATCAAGACCTGCGCCAGCATCGTGTACTCCCCCGGACTCAGATCCGCCGGCCGTCCCACGATCTTCGGGCCATACATCTCACAATAGCTCGTCGGGATCGTCACCTCGCCCAGAAAATTTTCGTACTCTTGCCGCTGAGCCACATCGAGTCCGGAGATGTAGTCGATGAGAAGCACCCTGCAGGCTGTGATGATCGGGAGCCGGTAGGGATACTTGTCGCTGTCCTCGATCGCGCGCTTGTAGTGCAGGCTAGGTGGAAGCTCGGACGGGATTCCTAAATCCAAATATTCAGAAATCAGAGATGACCGAGAGAGAGACGGACTTACGAAGGAGCGGAGCAACCATCGACTTCGACACAACCGTTTTATCATCCTTCAAAGCATCCGCCACCTCTTTCAGAATCGCAACCACACCCTTGACGCTCTTTTTGAACTGATCATCAATCTCCACGACGGTCGCCGCAGGGAGCCCGTCCACCGGTAAAACAGAGCAGTTCCATTTATGTTCTTTCCAGTCTTTTTTCTGGCATTTCGCGCTCTGAGGCGCAGATCGGGTCATCAACGAAGACGCGAGCGAGGAGAGAATGCATACGCAATAAAACCGATTTTTGCACGTCGAGCACCTCTTCAAAGGCTCTTTGTTGGTAGTCTCTCGTAGACAGACGCTACAAACAAGTTCTTGCTCATACGTCGCTTTTACGTCGTTGGTCTCTGCCATACGTCATACGGAGATCGGCGACGTAGTACTCGAAATGAAGATCAAAGCAAGATGAAAGGCAGATGAGAATCGATTAGGTGAAGCGAGTCCGGAATCACCCGGCACGCGTTGCGACCTCTCTCGACCAGACATCTGCAAAATAAATTCAAGATGCAGGCAGGCAGGTAGCTAGCTACATATAGCCCAAAAATGTACAGACGAACGAAACGAAAACGAAAAATTGTACAAAAAGTATGACAAGAAAACGAATAAAGTAAATTTGATCAGGTCGAGCTATGCTCAGATCTCAGAGTCGTAGCATAAAAAAACAAGTAAAAGTCGAAAAAGACAAGCGATTATACGGAATATAAGCGCGATGGGGAGGGTATGGGTATGGGTATTAGTCGATGCACGTAGCGGTAGGGTGTATCATACAAAAGATGTGGGCCAAAAATACAATTTGCAAGGCGGGAGGCGGCGGTGGGTTCGTGCGTGCGTGCGTGCGTGCATGCGTGTGTAGGATAAGGGTATGCAGGAGCGGGAAAAAATGGGATTCGTTTCGAGTCGGCGCGCCAGGCGGATAGGTTACTTCTTCGGCGTCTTCATCATCATTCATCTTCCGTCTTCGTCTCTTTTCATCTTTTTCGTCTGCGTCGTCTTCATCTCCCCTCACCCACCCCCACCCCAAGCCCAAACGCCACCCCCGTCGGCGACGCAGGCGCGCTCAACCGCCTCGCTCTCCTCTGCCCGCCCTGCGGCCCCTGCCCCTGCCCCGCCCCCGCCTGGCCCCCCATCGCTGCCCCCGACCCTGCCATCCTCAGCCCAACCACCCTCCGTTCCGGATATCCACCCCCCCCACCCTCGCCCCCGCCCCCACCCTCCTCCCGATGCTCCTCCTCCTCCCGCTCCTCCTGCTGAACAAGCATCATCATCGGATCCCGCCTCCTCGTCCGCTTCACCTCCACCGGGCCCAACGTCTGGCTCGGCAGCCTCTTAAAGCCCGGTCTCGCCCCTCCCCCTCCTCCCCTTCCCCCCCACTCCCCCCCTCCCCCGCCACGACCCCCACTGAAACCCGTACCACCGCTCCTCTCGCTCCCCGACGCCTCCCCGTCCCCGTCCTCGCTACTCGCGCTCCCAGCGAACGGACTATCCGGGTTCGACCCCCCCTGCCCCGGCGCGGGTGCAGGCGAGGTAGCGTACCCCTGCCCCGCGAAGCCGAACGCACCCGCCAGAGAGGAGCTCGCGCCGAATTCGAATATCGGTGCGGGCTGCTGCTGTCCGGCCTGCTGCTGCTGCTGCTGTGCGGACTGCTGCTGTGCGGACTGCTGCTGCGAGGACTGTTGCTGCTGCTGTTGTTGTCCGGGCTGCTGCTGCTGCTGCTGTGACGGCGGATGGGAAAGCGGATGAGGCGCATGGGGGATGGGACGCATGCGGCGAAGGCAGCGCATGCCCCCGACGCACAGGTTTCCTAAGGACCAGCTCCGGCAACGCCTTCCGCGCCAACACCGCCGCTTCGTATGAGCGCAAGTCGTCCGCGTTGTGCATCGTGCGCGATGCCCCGGCCGTCTGCTGCCCTTGCTGCGACTGCTGCTGGTGCGGCGGGGGCGGATGTTGCTGCTGGTGCGGCTGATGCGATGGAACCTGGTGATGCGCATGCAAATGATACACCGGCGCCGCGTCCATCTCGCCCTCGGGCGTCTTCACGCTCGGAAGACTCGCAACCCTGTATCGTTTTCCGTTCCCGTTCCCATTCCCGTTCCCATTGCCATTGCCTCCGCCCACACCCCCAGGCCCCGTCGGCGTAACACCCAACATCCCCCCACCACTCGCACTGGGCGTCTGCAGCCCCAACGCGTCCCCGCCCGAGGGCCCCGTAAGCGGCGTCCGCATATACGCCTTCCAAAACTCTCTCAGCTCCCTCGTCTCTGCTTCCCTTGTGCCCGGCGTCTGCCCTCCCCCGCCTTGCATATGCGATGACTGCGAATGCGACTGCGAATGCCCATGCCCATGCCCAGAATGCCCATGCGGTGGAGGAGGGGGCGAATACGCCTGATACGCCAGCGCCTGTGGGGGGACCAGCTGCTGCTGCATGCCGCTCCTCTTCCCCGCCCCCGCAGCTTCTTGCAGCGGCACCGACAGCGGCGCAGACGTCTTCCCTCCCGTCGACGACGCAGAGAAGAACGGCACCCCGTCCGGCGCGAGCCCCGCGAGGACATTCGGGTCGTCGAGGCTCATCAGCCCGAAGGCGCTCGAGAACTCGGGCGGGCGGTGTCCGTGCGGGTGCAAATCCGACGGGTGGGGTGGGGGTGGGAGGTGGAGGAGGTGGAGGAGGGGTGGTGCAGGTCCCCGGCATGGGGGTGGTGCAGACCGAGTGGGAGTGGGCGGCCATTTGCGGAGGGGAGGTAGGGTGTGTATTCCTGTGAGCGAAGGACATGTCAGTGTCGGTGTCAATGTCAGTGTCAGAGGGACACGCGGGATGGAAGGGGCAAAAATAAGAGCACGCGGGATGGAAGTGGAAGAAATGAGAATATTGTTACGACAGGCGTTGCCGTGCGAAACGAAGGAAGAATGTTGGAAGGAAGAACGCGAAACGCACAAAAATAGTGGGAGGTGCACTCACCCCAACGCCGGCACTGCTCGCGGGCCTGCTCCCGCCGCTTACGCTGGCGCTCGCGCCGCTGTGCTCCGATTCGGCGTATTCGTCGCGGTACTCGTAGTCGTAGTTATAGTTCGGATTGGGGTAGGGGTTAGAGTAGGACATGGCTAATGACGCGTTTAGCAGATAAAAGACTTGATTTATAGAGACACGCACCGCTCGTCGGGCTCCCCGCATTCGACCCAGCCGTCCCGGGGCGGTGGGCAAACCGGTCTGTGGCGCATTCAATGCTGCTCACCAAAAGTGAAAGCCATAAAAAAACGGACCTCCGTACCGGTCAAAGGTCGCATCATTCGCGGAAAAGGCAGGCTGATAGCCGCCGCCCGCCTGCTGCTGTGCGTACAAAAATGGCTGCTCGCCGCCTGCCAGGGAATTCGGGAACGCAATACCCAGTGACGCGGGGTTCAAGGCAGACTCGAGAGAAGGCAAGGACGGGAGAGACGATGCGGGGAGGGACGAGGGGTGGCCCGGACCGACGGGGGCGGTCTGGCGGTGAAATTTGACAAATGTGCAGCGGGTTTTGCGGACAGTGCATTTTGCTGGCTGGGTCAGGATAACATGCGTCATGAGGCGTAGAAGGACTTACAGCAGGGATTACTCCCGTCGCACGGCAGACTACTCTGCACGCACTGGTCACAGGCCTGCTTGCTCGTCGTAGCGCGTGTCGCGGCTGTCTGCTTCCTCCTGCTGCCCCCTGGTGCACCTATCGAGGTGGATCCAGAGGGATTGGACAGGAGGGCCTTCTCTGCGGCATGACACTTATTGACGTGGCGCGAGAGGAGGTCACTGCGGGCAAACTGGTCACCACAGTGCTGGCATTTGTATGGTCTATCGCCAGTGTCTGTCATTCACTGTGAGCACACATATGTGGCTGACATGGGGCACCCACGGGAGCGCATATGGCGGGCAACATGCTGGGGCCGGGTAAAGGTAGCCTGGCAGACAGGGCATTTGTGGTCTCCGCCCATCAGTTGTGGTGCTTGGTGTTGGGGTTGTTCGTAATTTGCGGGAGTTGGATGTGGGGGATGCAGGTGGAGTCGTTTTGGTGCTTGTGGTGGGGATCCTCTAGGTGTGATGGCTAGAGTGGAGTTTCAGTCCAACCCTGTTTCTTCAGAGCCTGACGTCATTGTTTGGTTGCCATCGCCCAGTGAAAAATTGCCCGAACGACGTCACCAGATCGATCGTCTTGATCGGAACCCGCGTGATGTCATCGTGCCATAATTAACTCCGTCAATGAAATGCTATGCGGATCGTTGGCCTCACACGACCTTGCGGAGTTGCATCCCCGGCGCGGGCGCGCGTCCCAAGCGTCTTCCCTCGTCTTCACAAAATGCTATCTCCCCGGTCGCCTACTTACTTCCCGCGACACGTTCTTCTCCCATCACAACATATCAAACTGAAGGAAGATGTCGGGCAACGGAACCGGGGAGAATCTTTACTTGTACGGAACCTGTCCATGTCGCTGTCATGTCGTCCGCTTTCTCGCTTCTGCGTTTCCGCGGAATGCAATTCTCGTACCATCCTCAATTCAGCGTTCTCGCCACGTTCTTCCTTTTCAGATTCCGTTCAGATTCAAGCGCAAGTCTTACGATGTTTTTATGCTGATCCAATCAGCTTCTCTCTAATTAATCCGAAAACGAATTTATTTTCATCTTCCCTGTCTCTTGGCTTCCTTCTTCCTTCTATTGTGTCTGTCAAACCTTCCCAAGCGAGAAAATCTTTACTACTTTAGTACGTTACTGTGTACTTCGGAACATGAAAAAACAGACATTCTTCGACGTCCAATGTCCGCGGATTTCGCAACCCAACACGATTGGCTAGTACGCACGCCCAATCACATCCTTGCAAGTTACTCCTTCTCCCATTGGTTCCAGTCAAACCATCTCATTGGCTCTCGCAAGGCTACCAGATATCGACACGGAACAACGGCAGAAGACAGATCTACATCCTAACCAAGGCAAATGGGCGCAGATTCCGAAGCCCAGACTATTTAGAAGTTGATATGTTTTCTCTCTTCACTCTTCCTTCTCGAAATTTTAAAGTTTAGTATCTTACACACGTTTCACCTTGTCTTATCTACGTGCAACTTTCCAGGCTCGCGGGAAATTTCGTTGACCTCAATTGTGATGTAATTTTGTAACTTCTGTCCTGAGTCCCCGTTTAACTCAGCCCGAGCCGGTCTTTGGGCACAATCAAGAATTTCGATGCATCACTTTGGGACTCCGCTCCTTATCTTTCAGCTTTATGTAAAGCTTGAAATTCATGGACGGTTCAAGGGGAAATGTGATCATATGCATGTCCAGGGTTTCAAGGTTCGACTCACCAGTAATGTATAGAGAAAGGAAAGGGTTGTTTCATGATCATTGAAGACTCAACTGACAACAGATATACCGACATGATAGTTGCATGATAGCGGGGAGCCTACCCGTCGTGTCATAGAAAGCAATAACCGAGTGGAATCGCGCGAGCCATCAGACTTTTGACAATTTGATTTTGACGTTGTACAACGTCAAAAAACCTCGCAACCATCACCAAGATCGACGCAACCTCGGCGCAACCTTAAAACATCTGAACCCTATGTCATCCTTCACACAACCTCCAAAGTTCGACCCGGTTGAAGGGCAAAATTCTGGGTATTTTTATTTTTATTTGGTGGGATCTGGTATGTAGTGATCTTCTGAACTCATCTAGCTCTAGCTCATGTTGTTTTCACTATAATACTTCCACGGATTTGGAGGTAATTTGGCACATTTTGAGGTTCTGAGGTTACGGCAACCTGACAACCGCAAAAAACCGCGAATCTTTTTGTTAAAAGGCTGATGGCTACGAATGAGACGCCGTGCGCGGGTGGCTACTGCGGAGCACGGGAAGAAACGGGGGCGTTCGGCGAGGGAGATAGCGCGAGACGTGACGCGTGAAGTGTTGCAATCCTGCGGATGCGACCGAGCGACCGAGGTAAGTAATGTGTCTATTTATCGAGGCGGACATACCTTTTCGAATGTTACAGCAAGCGAATAACACTCAGACGAGCTGTGGGACAGATCATGGCCATACTAAACAGTTCTGATCACTTCTGGATGAGTTTAATAGTTTGCAATGTCTCGAAAGGTCGAAAAGTCTTGGACAGACCATCAATTTCGAGCGAGCGCTGACACGAATCGTGATGGCATCATGCGAGAGCGCGGCTTTCTCACGCCGACGGCACTATGCCAGTCCTTCCCGTCGGGTCTCACAAATTATTGACCGTACGCAGCCATATTCTTCAATAACAGTCTAGTCTTACCAACGGTTGGAGACACGGCCTGATTTTGTGCAAGGTGAACCCGTACTGTACGCCAAGACCCAGGATGTAGCGCGTTTCTACGAAGGGATACTCAAATCGCATCCTGAATGCGCGGAAATGGTCTATGTCAAGGCTCGGCTTGCCATCTCTTACAGCCAGCTTGGCGCCGCCGGAAGCGCTATCGAGCTTGCTCAAGAAGTACGATCATTTACAATAATTTCACATTAGTGCAGGACGGCAACGACTAACTCACCTTAGATTCAGGCTCAGTTGGCTGATATGGACATTCAGGATAGCGCATTTGACTCTATTTTAGACGGCTGGGAAACTATGTTGCAGGAGGAGGCTGTGAACGCCCTGGCGTCCGACATATCAGCGACAAGTGAGCTATCCTATACAGACAAGGGGATTCTTTACTAACTCTTCTGTAGCCTACCAGGCGTGGAAAGCGACCAAGGACAATCACTTTCCTACCCATCTATTTCTTCCGCCGGGCCGCGAGGCTCTCAAGTCCAGATGGCAATCCATGTCGAGCCAGGGCTCCGGGAAATTTCGCGGGCTTCTGATCGCCAATGCCATCGAGACGAATCATATCGAAAGCACCTTTCTTATCACTGTAGATGTGAGTTCAATAACACGGAGAATTTCCTCTATTGACGATGATGAAGTCAGCACAAGACTTGATTCGCCACGGCGTGGCTCGCGGAGTAATGGATACGGACCATCGAAGTGAAATCAAGGAGCACGCTATAATCAAGAGCATCCTGAACGACACTCTTGCTGTGAGTGGCCATATATATCTTGCCTGACCCTGCTAGCAAGCCTTCAATTTATTGCTTCAGGCGTACGACATCCTCGATCTTATCGTAAAGGGCGACTACAACTTAAGCCCTGACAAAATCTCAGAGATTCACTCAAAGTTGCTGGAAACGGCGCGATTCCACGGTCAAGACTACGTTCCGCCTGGCGACACGCGCACCACAACCCGCCACACAGTGTATGTCGGTACGCCCGCCGGGCGCGTCAAGTTCTGCCCTTACACCTTGGTGGACTCGGAGCTTGTGGCGATATGCAGATCTGCGAATGTAGGCTATGGATCCAAATTCAATTTGAAGTTGTCTGTCTGACTGACGTGACTGCATCGTCAGGCCCTCATGAAGAATATGACGAACCCGTTTGCCGTCGCGAGCTGGCTACATCTCGTCTTGGCGCGATGTCACCCGTTTGATGTATGCACATAGCTACTCAAGTTGTGGGGGTATTGCATGGCCGCTTACGACTTGATGTATATCCGCAGGATGGAAATGGGCGAGTCGCAAGACTCGTTGCGTCGATCCCGTTACTCTTCGCCGGCTATCCGCCCATCTCCATCTCACTCGGCCAACGTACTGTCTACTTACAGGCCATCAACGAGGTGAATCTGCTTTTCTCGTCGATAAAATCATACATAGATGCTCACAGCAGCGCAGGCATACAACGGAAACCACGTCCCCTTCATCCAGTGCATCTTCGATGGCATGGAAGAAGCAATCGAGCGGGTGGAAGAGTTGAAGGATTGAGCATACGAGTTCGTGTAGGATGGTGTGTACTATAATGGCGAAAGCAAAGGATCCACGGTTGGTTGCGCGTGTCCCCTGATGGATCGTTCTCACAAATGACTTCAAGTGGTTGGCCCTCATCTGATTCGCTGAGCCACCTCATAGAAGAGCTTGCAGTATCTCGGGTAGACAAGAGAGAGATAAGCAGGCCTTCTAGTAAGAAGGAGTCTACATTTTGAATTGCTCATTGGAATATGACTCACATATTTCACGAAACTAGGAGGGATAATGGAGATTCGCTAGCAATCTCTGAAAGAACCTTTGCCCTTACGCAGACTCCGAGCGCTCTTTTTTTGTGTACAAATTAAATTTCGTTTGGTTTGGTTCATACATTTGGCTATATATATGTCGCTAGATACCTGCCTGCCTCCCTGCATCTTGAGTTTATTTTGCAGATGTCCGGTCAAAAAACGTATGTACCCGGGATCACCCGGATTTCGCCTAATCGATTTTATGTAATCTGCCTTTGATCTTACTCTGATCTCCAAACTTTTTAGCGCTTACAGTAACTTCGTAGGTCGCCGATCTCCTTATGACTGCGAACTGACCAAGTGCAAGTATTTGGCATGCAAGAGCCAAAGGTCACAGAATGCGTGTGTATGGAAGAAGACATTGACAGCGCATCTCTGAAGAGGTGCTCGACGTGCAAAAACCGGTTCTATTGTGTATGTATTTATTCTCTCCTCGCTCGCGTCTTTGTGCATGTAACCCCAATCGCGTCGCAGAGCGCGCAATGCCAGAAAAACGACTGGAAAGGGCATAAATGGAACTGCTCCGTTTTGCCGGTGGACGGGCTCCCTGCGGCGACCGTCGTCGAGATCGACGATCAGTTCAAAACGGCCGTCAAGGGTGTGGTTGCGGTTCTGAAAGAGGTGGCGGATGCGTCGAAGGATGATAAAAAGGGTGCGTCGAAGTCGATGCTTGCTCCGCTCCTTCGTAAGTCCCGTCTCTCTCTTTCTCGGTCACGTCTGATTAAAATTTCTGAATACTCGCATTTATATACACTCAGGAATCCCGTCCGAGCTTCCACCCAGCCTGCACTACAACCGCGCCGTCGAGGACAGCGCCAAGTATCCCTACCGTCTCCCTATCGTCACAGCCTGCAGGGTCCTTCTCATCGACTACATCTCCGCACTCGATGCGGCTCAGCGCCAGGAGTACGAAAAATTCCTGGACTCGATGCAGGGCCCGATGGACTATTGTGAGTTGTATGGCCCGAAGATCGTCGGACGGCCGGCGGATTTGAGCCCGGGGGAGTACGCGATGCTGGTGCAGGTGATGCCGGCGTGGATTGTCCCGAGGCAAATGGCCAAGGCGCCGGAGAAAGGAGAGAACCCGGATGCAGGAAGGGAATGGGTTTGGCTCGCGGTCGTGTCGAGGCGGGCGTATAGCGCAGCTGGCAAGTCATAGTGAGGTGAACAGAAAAAATGTTCAGTTTGGAGCTGACTCTGAACTTTTTCCTGCTAGGTCAGCCTGGGGGCGGTCGTCAGTCGTGGTTGCAGCGCGGAATCACTCCGCGCGGTCTGTTCCTTCTTGTTCTTTTGTCTTCTTGTCTTGTCTGCGTTTGGACATTTCGCCTATGGCGATATGTGTTGTATCTACTTGGTTGCCTTTTGTCGGTTGTTGCGTTCAGTACTTACCTTGACCTATAGCGACCTACGTATGAATTTCTTGCTGTATTTGCTTAGCTCCGTTTCATCGAGTATCGCGTTCTGTACTTTTATCTATGGGCCAATGGCGACTTGCGCCTAAATTTCTTGTTGTATTTGCTACGACTATCTGTATCTATTTTCGCTTTGTGCACGGCCGGGCGCGAATCGATAAACAAGGTCGACTCTTGCGAACTTATGTCGCAGAAATCAATTCAAATCGATGCAAATCGATTTGCGGACAGCCACAAGTACTTAGATTGACAAGTTCTCTCACCACGACGCCAATCTACGCATACGAACCAAACTTCCATCTCACCTTCAACTATGGCGACCTCTGCTCCTGAACCAGTCTCCCCCGCCGCCCACCTCCCCGACCGGTTCACCGTCGAGTCCACCGAGTTGCGTGCCGAAGTCTCCGCGCGCACTCCTATCCGTTTCACCCCCGCCGGCGAGCCCTATATTCCTTTGCCCGCGCCATTAGATCGCTTCTACCTTGCGGCCATGCGCCAGTCCGACCTTCCAGACGACGTTGCCATGATGGTACCCTTCAATCTTGATGATGAACAAAAGGCTGAGTTGCATTTTGTCCACAGAACGACCTCCGCGTCGTGCGCACGATCGTCGGCCCGCCGTTCCCCAGCCCGCTGATCAACGCCCAGCGCTGGCTCGTGCGCGAGCGCGCGATGGTCGTTGCGCTGTTCGCCTCGTATGCGGCGGGCGAATTCCGCCCTGCGGCGTCGAGCCCGTTTAACGTGCTGCACGAGCGCAAGCCCGATGGGAGCGAGGAATACGTCGGGCAGGTGACGCTTGGGCCTGCGGGCGATAGCGCCAAGCGCGTCACGCCTGTTAGCGAGGCATGGGAGGAGTGGCGCTCGCCGAAAGTATTCGGGATCGGAGGTACGACTTCTCATACCTAGACACAACCATAACTCCCTTTCGCGTGAGGCTTACTCGTTGGTTCGTTCCAGCTGCCCTGCGCCCGGAGTACCATCGCAAAGGGGTAGCCTCTGCGGCGGTGCGCGTTCTCCTCGAGGAGTGGGCTGTTCCGCAGATGGGATGCACTGAGATCCATGCGGAAGCGTTCGTATCGAATGTTGGATCCGTCAAGCTTTGGGAGAAACATGGGTTCGTGGAAGAGCCGTCCCGGCGTGGCGTCGTACACGTCCCGGAGGCCAAGGGCGGTGGTGTCGAACCCGATTGTTGCTTGGTGTGGAGTTTGAAATCGTGAAGTTGTGGGTATAGATCCAGTATTATTTTTTCGCTGGCATCTCCTTCTTGTCCTCTTGCACAGTGATATGCTCCAGAATATCTCAGCCGCTCGGTCCGTCCCGTACTCCGTGATTCCGCGTCCTTTGTCTTTGACTCTTTCAACCTACAAGTTCTCTCAATCCAAGCAACTTACTTCTATGCGCTCGGACCCGCTCCTCAGTTCAGTGGCTGCGAGTACCTCCAGCTCGATTTCCTGCAGCGCCATTGGCGTGTCCAAATTGAATCTTGATCTCTGATAGTCACGACTTGCGTTTTTCTCTCTTCCCCGGAAATTGGAATTTTGGTGGATTGAAGGATGTGTCAGTCGGCTACAGCCACAATTATACGAGAAACGCAAGTGGGCAGGCACTAAGAGGAAGCTATCGAGAAGGATTTTCCGAATCAAGTAGGCTCGAAACCAGCTCACTACTCTCGATCTACAGGGGAGTTTGAATTGCTGATACGCCAACCGACAGAGACTCCGACTAGGTATTGAATATTTATTTTTTTCCAACCGACGTCTCCAATGTGTTAAAAAATTTCAGACAACAACCATATTCGCAGCCAAGGTCTCGAGTTGATTCGGGTTGCGTCGAAAGGGCAGGTTTCTGCTGAGTGTTCCCATAATTATATAAACTGCGTCAAGTATCATCAGAATGATCGCAGGGTGGAGAATTTGTATGATATTCGTCTTTGTCCCGGGACCGACGAATACTCAACATCTCATACACATTCGAGTAACTTAATTGTCTGTCCCTATTTCTTGCCAAAAAAATTATACTTGGGCGATCAAACTTGGGCTTGAACATTTTCAGACATGTTCAATCCCCAAGGTCTGTTGTCGCATCAATGGGGTAGTGGTATCCGGGGTTGTTTGTTTGTGCCATAAGAAATGTGTAGACCCGCCGGGGGTTCAATTCCCCCTTAATGGAAGTCTTTCAATTGAGTTGTTTTTAGCCTTTTTGGCTGCGCACCTGACAGACGCACAAACGGGCTCCTTGAATCCAAACTGAGGCTACTTCAGCTGTCTCTGAACATGCAATTTTTTTTCTGTCTCAAATGCGTGTTTGTATTCTCATTGGAGTGGGTGGGCCTGATTCAAATCCTATCTCGGTGGAAGTATTATACATGCGACCAATTGTCTAACGTCTATTTCTTGGGCAATAACATTGACTACTGTCTCGGTAACCCAGACGTTCGGGTGTGATCACAATCTTATCAGTGCCACGGATTGATCCGGCGGAGATTGAATAAATGATAAGAAAACGAAGCACAGAGATCACACCCGAACGTCTGGGGCATTTGGTATAGCAACGCCTACCATCCCGTCACACTCCCTTTCCCTCCCTTCTGCCCCCCATTTTTGGTGCTGGAGGCTGCTCATACATACAAATACCGGTCCTTGCATGCACTCTCAGTTTTTTCCTGATTTTTTTGCTGCTGTTTCGGCCGGTGCGCGCTGTTTAAAATCACAGCTATTTTCAGGGTTTCACGGTGCTGTTCCCTTCCATTTGAGCTCGGACTGCGAGGAAAAATTTCCAGCCCTTTCTTTTAGGCAGAGGTTCATCTTTCATACATGTTTAGCATGTTTGGAGGGCCCCGAGGTATTCACAACACAAGAATGAGGGATAGCGTGACACCATTGTGTGACGGGATGGTAGGTGTTACGATACCAAATGCCCCAGACGTTATAGTGTGATCTCTGTGCTTCGTTTTCTTATCATTTATGTCAAACATCGGATCATTCCGTGATGGTCCAGATAAGATATCATAATCTACAGGGATCCAGCGAGGTCACACTATAACGTCTGGGTTACCGAGACAGCATTGACTAGTGCGTTTCTTTCCCAGACACCAATGTCCATTGTCGAGCCATCTATCCATCACCCCACCCATATTATTGCATTAATGGGGTAGTGGTAACCTGGGTCGTTGCCATCACGAAAGTGATCATGCATGATCTATCGACCCGCCGGGGGTTCGATTCCCCCTTAATGCATGAGCCATTGATTAATTTTTTTTGCATGTCACCTTGACAGCTGAGCGCTGAACCGCGAACAAGGGCTTCAGCGAACATAAATTTAAAAATATTTGCAGGACTGGCAAACCAAAAATGATACTGGATTTGCGGTCCGACTGGGGCTGAGTTGACGTCGACGAAAACGCGGCTGAGTTGACGAAAGCGCCAACGGATCAAGCAAGCAAAGAGCGAAAGGAGTTGGGTATTTGATTGGCAATTGAATTGAATGGATGGGTATGTGGTATGTAGATCAGTGGATTGGGTATTCCTTCGTACGTACGCGTCTCCCTTCATCCTCATCCTCATCCTCCAAACTTCATTCAGATTCAGAGGAGGAGGGCAAAGCAAAGCGGGAGAGCGAGGAGAGGAAGAGCACGTGGTCGGAGTTTCCGTGGTGTCTATTTGTGTGTGCTTGGCAGGACGCTCGTCGCCTTCTGGAGAGGACTCGTGTGTCAGTCAGCAAGCAAGTAAAGTCTCCGCCGGCATCAAGTCAAAGTCGAGGGCTGGAGAGTCACACGCGGAAGGACTGCCAGTGCAAGGAACAGGATACAGGAATACGGACGGACATCACAAGGAGGGAACAAAAACAGGAAGCGTGGCGCAGCAGCAAGTCATTTTACCCGCCTTTGGATGCCGCCCCGCACCAAGCCCAGCGAGGCCGGTTACGTCTGCGATACCATCACCCCCGACACGAGGAGCAAAACGAGCCCACGCCGCAGCGCACGCTTTGCGTTACCAATCCCAGCGCCTGTGGCGAGCACGAGCGGCACGTCGCGCGTGCATGCACACGGACACGGACACGCACCGAGCACCCCTGTGATGCAGCGCATTTTGCGCCCGGCGTCGGCGAGGAGGCTGTCTGCGAAGGCGCAGGCTGGGTCCGGTTCCGGGGCTGGGACTGCGAATGGGCATGCGGCGGGTGAGGCGGGAGCTGCGACGCCTACGCCTCGGGAGAAGAAGCGCAAGAGCCCGGATTTGCCTGTGCAGGAGGACGGGGGGGCGATGCGCAAGCGCGCGAGGATCCGGTGTCCGGCTGAGGTGTGTGTTGATTTCGTTTCTGTTTTCGTGGCGTCCCTTTTCTTTGGGTTTCTTCGTTTGCGCATTGGGTGGCGACGTGTGTCGTGTGGGGCGTTTTATCCTGCCGAGGAAAGGGTGGATTGGCAGGCAGACACCACGCCATCTGGGCGTGCCTCCCCGTGTTGCCTCGGCGTCAGCTTCCTCCCCTGTGTGGGCGGGCGGTCGGGTCAATCTGACTCGGATAGGCGCCCAACTCCACACGTCATTGAGCGCCCTCCCTCGACTTGGAGCTCCTCCTTTCATATTCATCATGCTCCTTTTACCCTTCGTCCCACTAACCATCTTCTCTCCCTTAGCCCCCAACACCAACGACACGGAAAGGCAAAGGCAAAGCCCCCTCGCCGCCGTCATCCTCGTCTCCTACCGCTCCACGTGCCCGCGACCGCGCCTCGAATTCCTCCGCTCGACATTCCCCGAACACCAACGGACGGCACGATTCATCATCCTCATCATCATCACTACAAAATACAGCGACGACAACAAAAAATACACCCGGCGCGCGCACGACGCGGCGCTCGACGCGGCTGCAGGACATACATGTTTTCCCTGTGTGCTGTACGTCGTCTCTCCCATCTCTCTCCCTTTCTCTCTCCCCAAACAACCGTAA
The DNA here is from genome assembly GCA_029281435.1 of Mycena haematopus. NCBI lineage: Eukaryota > Fungi > Basidiomycota > Agaricomycetes > Agaricales > Mycenaceae > Mycena > Mycena haematopus. The sequence continues at coordinate 81,920 of JARJCV010000109.1, forward strand.
TACTAAATCCCATTCTTTGTACCAGACCAACTCCAACAAACCGCCCTCAACCTCCTCCCCCGCCTCCTCAAACGCCACGAACAACCCAAACAACACCGCGAACCCCATGACCCTCCGCAGCGCCACGCCCTCGCACCCGCCCCACGCGCGCAATGCGCACGTAAGGGGATCGAGCCCCGCGCCCGGGCGGCTGGACGAGATCGATATGGGGGTGGCGGTGGGGGAGCGGGAGCGCGTCCAGGATATGACGCCGGGGTTGCTGTCGCCGGGGTCGCTATCGCCGGGGTTACTATCGCCGTTGACCTCGCCGAAGCAGCAGCCGTTGACGTCCCCGAAAGCGAAACCGATGCTCGGGCTCGCGACGGGGGTGCAGGGGATGGGGTCCCCGCTGAGCAGCCCGTTGACGAGTCCGGTTGGGAGCGCGGGGAGCAGCGCGCGGAGGGGGCGCCGTGGGATGTGTTGGGGAAGGTGGGTGCGTTGGGGAAGAAGGAGAAGGAGGTGAAGAGGGAGGTGGGGGAGGGTGAGACGACACGGGGATGGAGGGGGTGTTGCCGGTAGACGAGGGCGAGAACGAGAGGAAGGGTGGGGAGGGAGGGCGGGGGAAACGCAGACGCAGACGTGATATGCCGTCGCGGGAAGAGGGTGAGTGACACCGGATCTCCATCTCTTTGACAGAGTCCTGACGACTTATTTTCAGAGCGGGAGCGGGCAGCTACGGATGGGAGGGGCTTCGGTTGCAAATACAGCTCCTGCTACCCCCTCCACTTCGACTTCTGGATTCCACCTCCCGCCCAACCTCCAAGCACCCGCCCCACCAGCCCCAGTCCGACTTCGCCTCCCAGTCCAAGTCCAAGTCCCAGTACCGGTACAGCTGCAGGGGCAGGTACGTCGACACGCGCCCTCTCGCCAGAAGACTTCGCGCCCTCGCCGTTCGCGCCCCCGTCTTTGGCGGTAGCTGCGTTCGTGCCCGAGGCGGAGCTCAGCTCGTTGGCCCCGTCGTCGGCGACATCGATTACAGGGACAGGGACTGCGCGCGCCCCAGGCGGAATGGGCCTAGTCGGACCCGGGCAGGGCCCACCATACCCATCTCCACATCCACGGGCCCCGTATCCATACCCACCTCTATATCGACAATGGGCGACCGCGCCCTCGCGCACGCGTTCGACCCGCTCACGCTGCGGCTCCTCGGGGACCCCCAGGCGAGTGGGATCGCGCCGGTGTCGCCGGACTGGCCGCTTCCGCATGCGCCGTTTCGTTGTCGAGCTTGTCGGGGTCGAGTTTGTCTGCGTCGGGCGCGGCGGGCTCGGGTGCGGCGGGCGCGGGTTCGGGGTCGGTGGGGACGAGCGCGGGGTCGGGGTCGGGCGCGGGGTCGGCGGCGTACGGCTCGGCGGGGGCGTTAGCAGCAGCAGCAGGGTACGGCTTCGCGTCGCCGTTTAGCACCTCGTCTTCGTACGCCCCCGGGCCCGCATCCGCATCCTTCTCCCCCCCCGCCTCCGCCTCGCCCTTCCCCCCCGCCTCCGCCTCCCCGTTCCCCTCTACCTCGCGCTACGCCCCCCCACCGCCCACGCCCGCCGAGCGGCACTCCCGCGCGGTGGAGTGGACCGCGCTGCTCGAGCGGCGGCGCCTCGCGGGGGAGCGCGCGCTCGCGGACCAGCGGGAGGCGGAGGAGCGCCGGCGGGCGGTGGAAAGGTGGGAGGGGGAGTGGGGTGTGCCGGTGGGGAGGGGGGTGAGGGTTTGGTGGGTTGGGGAGCGGATAAAAGGGGATGCTACTGGGCAGGCGGGTGGGCAGACAGGTGGGGGTGGAGTAGCGGGGCAGGAGGACGTGGAGATGCCGCCGCAGGGGCAGGGGCAGGGGGAGGGGGAGGACGCACAGGGCGGGTACGCCAGCGATGATACGTATGCGGAGGAGGAGTATGGACGGATGAGGAGGCGGAGCCCGCTTTGTATCGTTTCGTCTGCGCCTCCTCCGCCCTTTGCGTCCTCGCCGTTTTCGCCTGATCCTTCGTCCTCAGCCCCGGCGGAGCAGCGAGAGGATTCCACCACCGATGGCGGAAACGGAAATGGCAACGGCAACGGAAACGGAAACGGGAATGGGGGCCCGAGGAAGGACCTCGTCTACGAAGTGGCGCCGCAGCTGCGCAAGCAGGACGATGATCTGGGGCCTGACCCGGCGACGTGTGTGAATACTACGTGGGGCCCGTGGAAGATTGCGTGTCGGATGCGGGTGTGGGATGTGTGAGTGTTGTTTCTTTGTGTCTGGTTCTTTTTGCAGTTTCGTTCCATTCCATTCCGCTTCATTTTATTTGGGCGGGTCTTCTGTTCTGTCTGTCCTGTGCTGAAACACGTTTGCTGACACTCATTTCATTCCATTTTTTATATCGCGCACAGCCGCCAGCGGTACACGCCCTCCCTTATCCGCTCGCTCGTCGCGCAGGAGGCGGACGACTACTTCTCTTCGCGGGGCCTTCCGCACCCCGACTCGCTGCTTTTCATGGACGAGGAGTATTATGATTGGGAGCTCGAGGAGAGCGCGAGCGAGGGAGATGGGGACGGGAGCGGGGAAGGAAGCGGGAGCGGGGAGGACGAGAGCTTCGAGCTTGATGCTACGCAGCAGCAGCAGTCGTTTGTGCTTGATTCGCCGAACATCAATACCACCGACTCCACCCCCAACGCCCCTTCCAGCCCGCGCGCGGAGGGAGACCGAAACGCCGGCGGCGCCAACACCGAAAACGACGACCCGGACGCGGACGCGGAGATGGACTTGACGTCAGGAATGGGCGGCGTGCTGTCGTCGTTTTACATCGCGCCGCAGCAGCAGGGGCCCTTTCCGCCACAGCAGCAGATGCCGATGCAGCTCCCGCCGCCGCTACCCTTGCCGCCGCCGTCGCTTGCGAGCGTGCGCGTGCCTGTGCTGAGGCACCTCTTCACGGATATACCCATTACGCCTGCGGGGGCCGCGGGCGCGGCGCGCGGGCGGGGGACGCCCGTTGATGCTGTGCGGAAGGCGGCGTGGGGCGGGGGCAAGGTGCTGGGTGGAACTGAGGGGGAAGAGGGGGAGGGGGAGGTGGGCGCGGGCGCGGGGCTGGGGCGCGGGACGCTGGAGAGGAGGCAGCCGCATCCGAGGCCGCGGCCGCATCCGATGTACCTCGCGATGGCGCGCGCGGCGGAGAGTGAGCGGGCGCAGTATGGGGGCGGGGAGGGAGGCTCGGTGGAGGGTGTGGCAGAGCAGGATTTGCCGCTGATGCCAAGGTTGAGAGAGCAGGGGGAGCCGCCGATGCTGCCGATGAGGGGGCTGAGGGATTTGGTGCGGTCGATGCGTGGTGAAGGGGAGGGGGAGGAGGGGACGCCGGAGGAGAGGCAGGAGCGGGAGCGGAGGGAGATGAGCGAGGCGTTTGAGCCGGATGAGGCGGTGTGGCAGGAGTTTTTGAAGAGCGTGGGGGTAGAGAGCACGGCGGGCGCCGCTGCGGGGGAGGGTAAGGGGGACGCGATGGACGTGGATGTGGGCCCGCAAGACTCGATCGACGCCGATGCGGATCCTGATGCAGACGCGGACGCGGACGCGGACTACGACAACGAGGAGAGCGGAGGCGGAGGCGGCACCAGCGGCGGCGTCGCGCTCGGGCTCCCGCCTGCTAGCACATCCAGCACTCCTTCCGCTGGCTCCCCGTCTGGCTCGCTGCTCGGCACCGGTGTAGGGATGGGCGTCGAGATGGGCATTGGGATGTTCGGCATGGCGATGGGCGCTATGGGCATGGGCGGCTCAAGCTGGTTTGGTCCTCCCAGCCCATCGGTGCCTGTCGCCGTGGGGATGGCGGAGGAGAGCGCGAACGCGAGAGCTCATTGAGCTTCGCGCTGGGCGTATGATGCCTGCGTCCCCGCTCCCTCGTCTGCTCATGTCGCCGTCCTTCGCTCGGTCCCTCATCGAGCAAAGCAAGGAAGAACCCTCCTTAAACCCCGATCCCCTCCCCGCGCCGTCCTCGCTTGATCTGCCCCACAGCTGCGCCGAGGTCATATACATTCCTCGGCTCGGTACGGCGGTATCCAGCATCGATTCTATCCTATCCCATTTACGGCCGCGTACTATCGCATACCGATCGGCTTAATGCCTGTACTTCCTGTACTTTACCGACTACAGTATTATTCCCGTCTCTGTCTATCTGTTACTCGCATTTGCATTTATCCACCCTCGTATCGATATCGCTACAGTACATATCTCGTCGTTTACTTATTCACTTACATCGCGAAGCTCACAAGTTACAAGATATTGGAATTACATGTCGTTATCGTACCTCTGCTGTATAGTTTTTGCAATTTCATACCATATTCTGGATTTTTTTATTCAGTGAACGAGGCAATGAATGAGTATGAGTCTATACTAGGTAATCCGCGACAGTCGGGGCAGACCGCAGAAGCTGCTCCCAAGCGCTCGACGGAGAAGTACATACGCTGGCGAAGCGTCTTCACAACGCCAGTCCTTATTAGGCGCTCTCAGCCCACAGCAAAGAGTGTAGGAGAAAATCGTATTGCGCGATACAGCCAAATTTCGGAGTACTACGCGACTGTCCCATAATAGGAAGGATAAGTCAATCGCTATTCCGTTCCTATTTCTGTGCAGCCAACGCTCGGAAAGCTTCGCCGTTCTGCCCCACCGAGCGAAGATCAAACGCCCACGGCCCAGTATTTTCGGCGGAGCTGGGTCCGAACTCAGACGACGAGACGAGCTTACTGTCCCTCCGTACGTGGAGAAGTTCACCGACACGCGGGCGGACGAGGTCCCAGCCTCCTGTGTCGGGGGGCGTGGTAACAGTTTTTCGGGGGGGACCGCGCGGACCGCGCGGTCGTCGAGGCGGAGCGGCTGTAGGATCACCAGACACGGAAACAGGCTCGAGAGCCTCTACAATCCGGAGATGAAGGTCATTTAGATTCGTATGAGAACGCTCGAAGCGCGCGAGGGCGGAGCCTGCACAAAAACACAAGGGTCACAGAGTAAGACGGAACAAAAATTATTTGAGAACGACACACCGTTGAACGGATAATAGAGGGAGGAGCCTTGGTGGTTCGCGAAAATGTGGCCAAGGACGATTTGGTGGACACGGTCGAGTCCGAAAACGTCGAGCGTGAGTGGGCGGGAAAAATGCACCGGAAAGAGTTGGCTCAGCCGGAAAAGCATTAGAGGGGGTGGAATCCTTGAGCGTTCCCCAATGTGTGCTCGAATTGAAGCGAATGTTCGAATGGTGGCATGCCCTTCGCGAAGAAGCTGCTCACGGACGATCGGAGAGTCTATGACAGCGGGCTGCAAAAGCAAAAGCTGCCAGGGAAGGCCGTGAAGCTTCAAGTCGTATCCGGCGTCAAACGAGTTGGGGAGATGATCTGGGGTACAGCGAAAACGTAATGACGCGGCATGGATTGGGAGGCCGGGTTGGAGGCCGAAGTAGAGGAACCCTCGCGCATCGTCAGGAAATGGCATAAAAATACGCTTCGGGATGGGGACGGTAAGGCGCTCATAGTAAAGCTGGAAGCCTCCAAGACCTTTTTCGGGGTTGGGAAATGAGACGCGCAAACGTTGCCTTCCGGCAAGATCGAGAAAGTCGTTAGGGGTCAGTAAACTAGGCGTTAAGGTGGACAATATGCGTCGCGGCCGGCCTGGTTCTTTTGACGAAGGTTGAACTTCAGATTCACTGGAAGATTTGGTTGAGGACCTGCGCTACAGATTTGTTACAGAAAATACCAATATACAGTGGGAAACACACAGTATGCTCAATGCGTCTAGAATTATGAGCCTGAGGGATTCCTGGTATTCTTCTCGTGCCCCGCACGCGTAAAAGATTCATCCAGTGGTTCTTGGTGATACGCAAAAGATTGTTATAATTGCGTCTTAAAGGAATTTTGCAAGGGTAAAACGTACTAGTTGATAGTTGAATTTAGTAAGGCACAGCGGGAATCCAGCCAAAACGACTCAAAAAAATCGGGATGATGGTTGGAAAGAAGTGACATGAGTGGCGGTGTGATCGAGTATTGCAGTATTTGGCATTTGTTCGCGACTCTCGGCGAGTCTCAGCGTCAGACTCCGACTCTCTGGTCTTCCAGTTTTTCTTCGATGGTCAGTGAGGTAGAAATTGTCTCCCATTTCCCCGACATTGGAGCTTCCGCTGCTCGCCACGATAGTATCAGATGTCGTAGCAATCGACTTTACCACTTTCAAGGTGACTCCTTGAATGGCAGCCCTCTTCACCACTGGATCTCGCTGGATCAATTGCAGCTCGATCTTCTCAACGTCTTGCTGCTTGCTGACTCTCGAATCGATTCCTTCTCCGCGGCTCATCTTGGTACTTCGGTTCTCTTCAAATGACTATGTCTTCCATGACGAAATCCAGAAACCGAATTACTTACCCGGTACACTGGACGTCGACCACTGACATCAAGACCTTGTTCTAGGATCGTCTTGGCGATAGGTTACCTATCCGAACTTGAATATAAAAAAGATTGCCAAAGAGCGCTTCGTCCGGCCGATGGCCCAGCGCGGTCTCGTTCATGCCGGCCGCAATGCGCAAAGATTATGCGCGTTCTCCAACTTTATCCCTGTCGAATTTCACGGTTGTGCTTTGTTTTTAGGAGTAGCATTCCGCACTCTTCAGTACAATGGACCGTGGATTTCCCTAGTAAGCCGGAAGTCTATTTAACTACCCTCGGCTTTCATCCCTGCTCTCCCCTGTCTCATTTTCCCCCAACGAGCAAAGCTTACTGCTGCGCTCTGACCTACCAGGCTTAGCAGGCTTCAAATGCTCTTTACCTTGGCTATGAAACATCCTTCACGCTGCGCCGGGCTTTTTAGGGTGTTCGCCCGGTCTCTCTTGATTATACTTTGCAAGCCTATGGTGAGATCGGTTCTGCGTATCGTATCTGATTTCTCAAACTTCGTCATCATCCAGGTCAGACGCACAACCTTGAGGCAAGTTTCCAACGGTGCCCTGATTCTCAACAGGATTTCCGACCGCTGGAGCACCCGTTACATCTGGCAGTCCTCAGTTTCGCGTTGACATTTTGACCTCATCTTCCGTAAGGGATGCTCTGCTTGTGGGATTTTCGCTTCGCACCCATCTCTATTGGTGGTCTCTCCGCCCGGTCATCTTGGCTTTCGAGGGTGGTTCGAGATTATTCGCCGTGGTCCTCAACTGTCGTAAGAGTCTAAGACGCGGTGTCTCAAGCACTTTAGCTCTGCACTATGCCCTTGATCCGATCGGAGGTTAATTGGGTCGCGGGAACCTCGTTCCCTTTCCACGACGCAACTGACATGCAGAGAGCGGCAGGTTTCGGTGTGTCCCGCGCCACGATGGACAATGTCCGTCCACAGCTGAGGTCCACGCATCCACCCACCCTCTTGGGAGCAGGTACTTAATACTTTCTGCTACGTGTGCCGTCTGTGACGAATGGAAGTTCTAGCGCACGTAACAGCGGGGTGTGTGAGAGCATCAACTAAAATAAAATCCGAGCGTCCGTGGCCGAATCTGGGGGTGCGCCGTTACTCTGCTCGCTGTGCCTTCCTGCTCTCAGCGCACACCCATCGTCTCCTCGTCTGCTCGCGTACCCTCGAAGTGTGCATTTATTCTCAACATAATTTCAATGTACGTGCCTGCTGTCTTCTCTCTTGGTTGGTTGCGACGCCAGGCTGACATTTTGCACCGACAGGCCTGAAGCTTTCCCTGCGTTGCTCGACTCGCCGAGTAACAGCGATGCTCGGTCGCTCTCCAAATCCACATCATATTCTTATGCGGACGAGGACGGACATGCAGCGACACTGGATGTTACATCTTTCAGCGCGGAGGGCTTTTCGGACTTTGATTTAGACTTGACGTGTCTTTCCAGACCTCCATCCCCTCCCCCGTCTCCCCCTCCGCAGTCGGACTATCCCTTTTCGCCGTACCTGCCTTCGAGCCCACCCTCCTCTTCTCGCCGATCAGTGTCATTCTCCACGGGCCCGTCACTCAGTTTGGGAAGACCAGCTTCGGCGCCAGGTCTGAGCGTATCACCACGCATATCGTTGACCGGCGCACCGAATGGACCTGGCTCTGCGTCATGGCCGCTCCCGCGGGTTGGGCACGGCACACCCATCGACCGCGGCAGGCGATCGGCATGGGCCGGAAACGGCGCCGGGGAAGATGGCGCTGAAGAGGTCGCAGAGGACGGGGTGCTGTTCTCCACTGTCCGGTCCACGTCTATCGACTCTACGCCGCCGCTCTCGCAGCGCTCGATATCCCCGCTCACGGAGTGGAATTGCGTGTCCCCGCCGGCGCTGGTGTATAAGCCGTATGCGGAGCGGCGCCGGTCGACGATCAGCCTGTTGCCCGAGTCTGTGAGGATACAGCTCCCTGGGATCAACCACAACTCGTCCGCGGAGTGGGCGAACTCGACCACGCAGACGGTGCTGGCGTCGCCGGTTTCTGCCGCAGCGTCAACATCGACGCCGGAGCTGTCGTCCGAGACGCACTTCGAGTCGGCGATGCAGTCCGTGGAGGAGCTGCGCACGCCGGACGAGCGCACAAATAATAATATTGAGCGCGCGGCGGAGCGGGAGCGGGAGATGGATTTAGGACTGGAGTCCCTAAATGCGGCGGTCGACCAGGGGCTGGGACTCATCCCCGGTGGGATGACCTGGTTCGACGTCGGGATACTCCCTGGACTCGGGTCTGCCAGTGGGCGGGCATCGTCGCCGTCGGTGTACTCGTGCGACCAGGTGTCGCTGTCGACGCCGCGGATCTCGCGCCCGCATTCTGTCGACCCGTCAGAGGCGCGATTTTCGATAAAGGAGCGGGTGGCGTCTGGTTTGTGGTGGCGGCGATTCGTGGGCCGGTTGCGCCTCTTCCGGGACATGCTGCGTCGACGTAGAACGGACGCGTAGCTGTCAAATTGGCGTTCCTGTGGTTATTTGATTTCCTTTCAACGATCTTGGTTTACCTATCGAACCGCGACGTGGCGTTTACGATTAAGATGGAAGAGACTTCGTTCTTGTAACTATACCTTTGTGTTCTGGATATCTCATTCAGTAAGCTTAACAGGGTAGTCGGAGTACCTTTTCGTGGATTCTGACAGGGCGAAATCTAGTGTTTTGACTTGGGGCTGATGCAACGTCCTTATTATTTTGTTTGCGTGCAGAGCCCCCTTCTTACCTCTCTTGTCAACATACGCATTCACGCCAGTCTGGGATGAACAGGAAGTGTTTAATTCTTGTATGACTTAGGCCCTGCTCGGCAACCGTGAATTCGCGCGTGAATTATCCAAATGTTGCACCACAACTTTTTGGATAATTCTATTTGGCAGCCCGGCTGCCCGTATGTTTGGGGTTCTTTCGGGGTTGCCAATTAGATTTTTCTATTTGGCAACCCCCACGTGCTCAACTCGCTATCTAATCTCTTCGGAAGACACCCTCGGCATCTGAGCGCAGCAGCTTCGTTATTCCAAGATAACTTGCAGTTACTTCTTCAATTACAGCTGGAAAAAAATAAAATAATGATACTGCAGCAGGGAGGACTGCTGCAATGATGCTTCCATGCCGTTGAAGATGCTATGAGGCTGCGTGATTGAGAAATAGGCACGCTGGGGTCTTGCCGAATGAGGCCGGGGTGCCGAAGGTCGCTGGTCATTCGGCATTCTCCGGTGGGCCCGGCAAACGCGGGGGGTCATGACCCAAAGCTATGAATGTTGATCCTTAGACTAGGATATCTAATGCGTATAATTAATTCACCTGAATCAGTTCAAGGGAATGCATATCAACAAACTGCTTGACGAAGGAACAATGCGCAAGGCCCGGCACCGGCTGTTTGTGTGCTAGCTCAGGCAAGGCGAGCTCGCGAGCCGGCCTGAGTGTAAGACAAGTTAGATTAGATAGGACAGGATCAATACATCATGTTACCTTACTCGCTTCCGTGCTCGTCGCGTCTACGCTCTCAAGGTTTTTTCCTGCTTGTTCGCCCCTCGCATCCTCGAAGCTTTTTTGCCCCACCCGCCGTCCCTCTTTTTTATGCTTGGGCTGTTTCGGGTCCTTGTTCTGCCTATAGACCCCGGCAGTTCCTTGTGTCCAGGGCTTGGCTGAGTCCGTGTTGCCGTCTCGGATTTCCCCAGCTGCTTTCCCACGCGCTCAGAAAATTGCGAGCTCAGCGACCTCAGCCAAGTCCCCACAAACACCACAAACTCCGACCCTACGAATATTCTTCTCTCGCGCACCTCCGAGATCCGTTCAAGCTATCGACGTCTAACTTGTATGGCCTCCGTCTTATCGAAGATTAGCAATCAGTCGGGCTGCCCGAATTATTTGGCAACCCATCCAAACATACTGGGGTTGCCAAAGAAGCCAGGCTGCCAAACAGAATTATCCCAGTTCAGAGACAAGTTTGATATGCATGAAAAATTCAAACCAAAATTTGTGTATGAATTCATAGTTGCTGGGTGTGAAAACCATTCTTCTTGCTGATAGGTTTCGCTTCCATTTGATATACACTGGATTTCAATCTTACATCTTATTGATTCATCATACATCTGTCTATTTGAACCGAAGCATGTCACAGTAAGTGACAGCTGTGATATTCATCTCTCCTTCTCCCAGTATGTCCTCAACGAGTCCCGCCAATGCATGTGCATTCCAGCCATCTGCTCCATTGAGACCAGGGCCAAAGTCCTACCAATGTAGCAAGCCCCAAGTGATTATAAACTACACATCCATCTCAGGTAAGTACTGGGAAATCCTTTGGAAAACTGACACTTAGTATTGCCCAGGTGGTCAAGGAGGCAATGGTGGGCAGGGAGGTGTACATGGTGGTAGTGGAGGCACTGGGGAGGGCCCTGTTGTCCATCAGCATTTTACCGGTTCAGCTATGGTGCAACCTTCACAAGTTCTGAATCATTGCCCACCACCATCTAGAATTTTTCATGGACGCCAGACAGTTCTAGATGCCATGCATCAGTTCTTTGCACGAAATATTCAAAAACAGAAAATATATGTTCTATATGGACTTGGTGGTGCTGGAAAGACACAGATTGCTCTCAAGTTTATTGAAGGACAGACTAGGTGAGTTCCCATTCAAGTTGTTCAAAAAGAGAAACTGATTGTGAGAGTAGCTTTACTAACCGACTTCTTGTGGATGCAAGCACTACAGAAACCATTGAAACAGGTTTACAAAATATAGCTGCTGCTAAGGAATCCGGTAACTCATGGCAAGAGGCACTGGACTGGCTTTGTAATAACCAGGACAATTGGCTGCTGTTCTTCGACAATGCTGATGATCCTGCAATCAATCTGCACCAATTTTTGCCCAAATGCAATCATGGGAACATTATCATTACATCACGGAATCCCAATCTCCGAGTCTATGGAGAACACTCTCAGGTGTCTGATATGGAGGAGTTGGATGCTGTGGCATTGCTACTGAAGAGTGCCAACCAAGAGGTATCAGCACCTAATGAACTTCTTGCACTAGATATTGTGAAGGTGAGTTGTCAACTGGTATTCATATATTTTGTGTGACAGTACCAAGGCACTGTGGTATCTTCCTCTGGCAATTGTTCAAGCTGGAGCATTCATCTCAGAATCTGGAAGTCTGAACACTTACTTAGATCTATTTATAAAGAACCACACTGAGCTGCTGAAGACAAGGCCAACCCAGACCCATGATGACTATACATGGGCAGTATATACCACATGGGAAACAAGTTTCAGGAAACTCAGCCACCAAGCTGCTATGTTCCTGCAGCTTTGCTCATTTCTACATCGAGATGATATCTTTGAGGAAATTTTTAGCAGAGCAGTAAATTATATTGTGGAATTCCCTGACCAACCTCAACACAAACCGAAAAGACTACAGAAACTCAAATCCAAGTTCACCCGAGTTTTTCTCCCAAGGCAGCTCACAATCTCGGAGTTCATCAGAGAATAAAGCAAGGGAATTCCTCTCACACTTTCTGGGACCAACTGGAGAGTGGGACTCTCTCCAATACTTGAAGCTCATCAATGAGATAAAAGCATATTCTCTCATAAACTGTGATATATACAACAAATCCTTTTCTATTCATCCTTTGGTGCATAGCTGGAGTCAGACCACACTAGCTGATCAGCAGTCATATTATTCATGCATAGGTGATATAGTGGGCATGTCTATTGGAGCAATACCTCAGGGGTTAGAAGGTCAAGGAGCAAGTTTCAGATTAGTTTCTCATGTGGACTCTCTGATGCAAATTATTCCCAAGTTGACTATCAATTTTTCAATACTGGGTTATGCACATGTATATCGTGATGTTGGGCGGCATACAAATGCAGCAGAACTTGAGATTATTATGATTGAGAAATGGAGAAAGCTTCTCGGTGATGACCATTTGAACACGCTGGCTGCTATGACTAGTCTTGCACTTACATATCACAATCTGGGCTGGCTTGAAGAATCTGAAGACTTATATGTTGTGGTGCTGGAGAAGCAGATGAAGCTTGTTGGTGATGATTATGTAGACACTCTGAATTCTATGCTTAGCCTTGCATTCACATATCACAAGCTGGATCAATTAGGAGAAGCTGAAAAATTATATGTTGTAGTGCTGGAGAAGCAGAGAAAGCTCCTTGGTGATGACCATTTGGATACATTGGCTTCTATGCATAGTCTTGCAATAACATATGGTCATCTGGGCCGGTGGGGAGAAGCTAAAAAGCTGCAAGTTGTGGTGCTAGAAAAGCGGAGGAAGCTCCTTGGTAATGATGATTTAGGCACCTTGGTTGCTATGAATAATCTTGCAATTACATATGACAAGCTAGGCCAATTTGAAGAAGCTAAAAAGTTGAAAGTTGTAGTACTAGAGAATGATAGACAGCTCTTTGGTGACAACAATTTGGTCACCCTGGCTGCTATGGACAGTCTTGCACTCACATATCACAAGCTGAATCAGTTTGGACAAGCAGAAACATTATATGTTGTGGTGCTGGAGAAGCGGAGAAAGTTTCTTGGTTATGAACATTTGGAGACCCTGACTTCCATGCACAATCTTGCATTAACATATGATGGCATGGGCCGGTTTGAAGAAGCTGAAAAATTGCAAGTTGTGGTGCTAGAAAAGCGAATAGAGCTCCTTGGTGATGACCATTTGGATACATTGGCTTCTATGCTTACCCGTGCAGTGACATATAATATGCTGGGGCAGTCTAAAGAAGCTAAAATATTGACAGTTATGGTACTAGAGAAACGGAGAAAGATCCTTGGTGATGACCATTATGACACCTTGCATGCTATGCATAATCTGGCATGGATCTACTATTCCCTGGGTCACTTGGTGCAAGCAGAGGAGTTGCAAGTTGCTGTTCTAGACAAGCGAAGAAAGCTCCTTGGTGATAGCCATCCAGACACAGAGTGTACAGTACAAACTCTGGCCAACACATACCACAGTCTAGATGAAATAGAAAAAGCTTATCTTAGGTCCTGGCTCAGAGACCACTTTAGCACTCAAGTTGCCTGCTGAACTCAAGTTCTATCTTCCATGCCACGTACACCTGCACCTCTCTCTGCCCTCAAGCTTAAGCACCACAAACTCAAGCTTGCTTATAACTTTATTTTGTTTTATCTTCCTTGCACAAATTCAGTTTGCCCACAGAATTTCAGACTAGCATGTATAACACCTACTGTTCTAAATATCCAATTCAGTAAGCTTAGCAGGGGCAGTCAGAGTGCCATTATTGTCAATTCTGGCAGGCAAAATCAATGTTATGAATCCGACGACTAGAACCCTGCAACCCAAGCGACAATTCGATCAATTCAACCATGGATTCCATTTTCGGATACTCTACTGAGTATCCCGATCGTTCATTCTATAACCCTGACTCTGTAGGAATTCAGTCCGATGCACAGTGACCCTCTGCAAAACCGCAGAGGTCTCGAATAAATTACTACAGGACTTATACAACGAGCACAGCCAATCAGTACCAAAGGGAATATGTATGCAGTACAATGAGCGCGAGATAGGTGAGTTCAAATGAGCAAGAGCAGTGGAGGAAGTGAATAGCATTGCAGAACTGAGACATAGCCTCAGCGCTTGTACAGCTGTTTGGCAGTGTGCTGGTGTTTTGGTTGATAATCCAACAGACTCAGGCCCTGACCCTGGCCCTGACCCTGACCCTGACCCTGACCCTGACTTACACTCCTGATGCTTGTTGTATATATACTACTAGTTATATTCCTGTACTTTACACTATTCTAAACTCCAAATCTATTCATTTGCTTTCTCATGCTCTCATCCCAGAATCCGGAATAGGCTCTGTGCTGACAATCAAGTGTGTAAACACTGAAAGAGAATCATGCTGAAGTCAATAGGACCACAATGTATTGCGGGAGAGACGAGATGAGACTACGAACAACAAGGGACACAACAAGAAGTAACTACGGATTATGTAATGTAATGATGTGATGTAAACACGATGTAAACAGGCAGGTTTACACTTGGCAGGTGTCAGGTCCTGTACCGGGACCGGCCGGATCCGGATTGCTATTCCCCGGCCGACTTATCCCTCCGACTCTCTAATCTTTACCATCCTATTGGATATTATTGTTCAAGGTCGTCCTTATTGTTCTTGCATCTTCTCCATCTCCAGATGACTCATAACCCTTATTGTCTTTGTTGTACTTCCCGGAACATTCTCGGATTTTGACTTTAGTATAAATATGTTGTATTGTATAGTAGTACCCTCAGTTCGAATATTGACTTAGTTTGGTTCCCTATTGCCTTCTCCCTTTAGTCTCTGTCTCTTCGGAAATCGGGCCTCGGGCGTATTGACAGGCGCAGCGCACGAGCTGAAGCCAAGCCAGCATCCGGTCGGAACCCGTACCGGCCGCCGGAACTCGTACCGGCCGCCGGAACTGGCAAACCCGGAACACCGCACTTGACAGCAGGTGTCATGAATCAGACCAGCACGTCCTTTTTTCATGAAGAACCCGTCGACGGTCACAGCGCACACGTGACAGCTGTCAAGTGCAAACACCCACGGTTAGAACCCAAACGCAGGCGGGTTTCTCTACGACGAGACTAGAGGGGTGATACACCCGCGATTAGAACCCGAACGCAGTTGGGTTTCCCTGTATTCGGACAGGGACGACAGTTGAGACCAGGGGCGGAACCCCTGGTATGGAGAGTCTTACAACTCTATAGAAAACCCCATAGAGTCTCGCAACTCTATGGGAGTGTAAGCTGGTTCAAGGCACGTTATAAACCACTACACCAAAAGGGAGATAATTGATGAGATATATATCATCAATTCCGTGCCTATATATGGAGCTTGGGATGCTGTTGTAAGCTGGCAGGCTTACAGGGAGGAACCCCTACCGCTCCAGGGATCAGAGCATTGTATTGCTCCTGAAAGGAGGCACAAGGGGCGTGATCAGAAGACAGTCTATACATTTCTAAAAACATATATAAAGATAGGTAGAATCTCCCTGTACTGTAGATTCTATCTCGTCTATACTCAGGCTCTTGCCTTAGCCTGAAGGGAGACTATCTCCGTCCTTGCAGTAACCCATCACAACCCGAACCTCACCCTAGAACTACGGGTCTTACCTCTTTCCTCAAAAACTCCTCATCCTACAAGTGATCTTGGGTTTTATCCCGATCGGGTTTCCGATACGCCGGGTTCCTTGCGTGGACAGCAGGGTTTGCATTAATATTTTCATGTCTATCCAAAACTCGATTTTTGGTGCCCCTACATACTATTACATCGGGACGATACAGATGCGGCACGCGCGACCCATTTGATGTGCAGCACATCTGCCTCAAGTGCGACACATCAGCCGTAAATGCGGCACATTCCCATCAAACGCGACACACTAAGTGCGACACCCTGCGACACATCTGAACAAGATGCGGCACACCCGCGGCAAGTCCCGAGGGGATGCCGGTATGCCATGCAACACGTGCCAGGGCGATGCCGACTGTCAGGTGCGTGCCGAATGATCGGAGCGGACTTGAACTCCCAGTAAGTATAACTCCCGGAGGTAGAGTATTCACAAAACATGGGGGCCTAACATTTTACCTAGCTTTCCAACAAACCAACAATTATTTATACATCTTATATTGGTAGCATGTTGTTCTAGAGCTCATCATAGTTGTCGGTCCGTTAAGTAGTCCTGGGACTCCTGGCGTGGAAGTCACGAAATGTAGAAGAGAATATAATGTTTGTACAAATCTTCAACACTGGGGAATTGATTTTCATTCGTTGAGATTAACTACAGCAATTTAGAATTTTTCATGGGACCCCCCATGTTTATTTCGGCCAGAGAAGATGCACGCAACACGATCACGCGACCTTTCAATGTTCATCACAAAGTTTGACCGCCGCGTCCGCTGGTGTACAATGACTCTGGGGCAGTTTTTCTTCCTTCAAAAACAGTCTAAACATGTCCTGTGGTATAGTAGACTATTCAGATTTCGTTAGCTAGATGACCCCCAGGTGCAAGGAGTAGAACAGTTTATGACAACTTTGTGATTCTGATCAAAAAATTAAATTGCATTCGGAGAGCATCATTCGGTGTGCAAGTCTCATATTTTGTGAAGCTGAAAGTCTAAGATTTAAGATAGGATATAATTTATAAAGTGCACAAATAGAACCTCAGCAAGTACACTACATATAAAGACGTCCCGCTGAGATTGTTCTACCAATATTCAGAGATAACAAGTGAGAAAAACAAGCAATTTACCTTGGCTAGACCTCATCCGCACGTTTCGGCGCTTTGCGACGTCGGGTACAGTGAATGATGTTTGCTTGATCCACCTCGTCGCGAGCTTTTCGCTTTTTCGACGTTGTTACCGCAGTCTGAGGGAGTTGGGTATCGATTGGTGACATCGGAGGAGGTGATATTGGAATAGGAGGAAGGGGAGGTAACGAATTCACCTGGTACGACTCGGATGGTGGTGTAGGCTGCGGATCACTGAAGTTGTTCAAAAAATCGAAATCGAAATACGCAGGCGCAGGGAGCGAGGAAGCGGGGGTTGCTTTGTCTGGGGCTTGGAAGTACTCTTCCAGGAAAGAGAAATCGAACCCTAGACCCGGCTCAACGTCATTCGGCGTCCAAGGGAGAGGAGGAATTCCGAAGTCGTCATCCAGCCAGCGTGTGTCGGATTTTTCGAACACGATGGTGTCCTCCTCTTCAAACGAAGAGTAACCGTCTGACTCTTGGGTGCCTAGCATCAGATCATCTTGTTCCGTGATACGAATCCGGTGTACCTACCGGGCACAATGTCGGAAGTATCACTCGGAGGATCAGATGGCGGCAGAGGCGAGGAAGAACGTGTGTCTGCCCGTGTTGAGAAGACGGCTCGGTACTATAGGCTTAGCAAATCGCTCACCAATCGTGGTAGGTGCAAGTAAACGGGGTTCGGCCGGATCCGGTTCAGGCTCCGAATCCGACAAGATTTCGTAAATCTGATGCCCGTTCTCTTCCACGGTACGTGTTTTAACGATAAGAGGGGCGGCCACGGTGGACAAACACGACTTTGACGCGTCATCCTCGACTTTGACGCGTGGGGGCGGAGTATCGGACGATGGTGGGCTTGAATTGACACGGTTGTCGCTGTCGGGTGTGACAAAACGTCTGAGCGCGTCGACATCGATCCACTCATGATCAATGAAGAGGTGGGCATTGGCTGCTATATATGCCGGTTGATAGATCTAACGGAACGCGTCAAGAACCAGCATATCCTGTCAATCGGCGTGAGCGCGCACCGAGCTTCGAAATTCCATAATGACTCCTGATGGCTGCCGTTTGATGAATGCGAGGTCGGCTGTGGAGTGCTTAGTGGACATTCCGACGCGTTTTCGACGCGTTTTCGGCGTGTAATGCGGGATGATGGTGAGGGGTGGTGGATGGAGGGAGAAGAGTGTTGCAGTTTATTTGGGTCAGCGCAAAAACAAACAAACAACCTTTCTTTTCGTCTTTCTAGGTCTTTCTGCCGATTGATGCGACAGATGCGACACACTTCCCGATTAAGCATGTGCCGCACTTGTCGATACCTGCGACACCGGTGTCGCATTTGTCACAAAATGTGCCGCACATCAGGTGTGTCGCGCTGCCGCATCTGTATAGTCCCCTTGTGGTCTAGGGAAAATTACAGTCATCCAGAGACATGTGCCTCTTCCAACTCTCGAATCTGACCGGCACTTGTAAGTATGCTCGGATACGACACCTCGTCTAAAGTTGAACCACACGCGTCAACCGTGAGAATGAGGCATGTGACTGGGACCGGATCACCCCGGTCCGTGTTGTCCTTTGGGCCTCTCACCGCAAGACGCGAAGGGCTTCCTCGCTGCTGACCTCGCTGTCAACCAAGTTTTGGGCTCATCTGTCTAGGGCTAGGATCTTGGATCGCTATCTGGAGTTTAAGACTTGCCTTGCCTCAGGAGCTACGCACGTCGCAAAACTGAGCTATTCGAGGTGCGCTCCTTTCTGCCTGTCTAATTCGCCTCTGTAGCGACATTGGTATCATCTAACTAGCTGAAACACTTGCAAGTTACCAGGTACTCGAAGTCGATTTGACTCTGAACTGCCTTCGCAGCAGCAACGATGACCAGCCTCGCGTCCCCATCCATCCCCACGTCGGAATTTCCCCGCACGCGCTCTCGTTCACCAATAAAAAGCACCCCAACCAGCCCCGAACTGCGCCGCAAAACCTCCTCCGCGTCCATCTCCGACCTGGGGTCCGGAATCCCCCGCCCGCCCTCCGCAGCCGACCTCCGCCCCAACGCATACCCGTACCCCATCGCCACGACCGCCACCGGCGTGCTCTCGCGCTCAAACTCCCTCTCGTCGCCAGCCAGCGGGAAGCACCACTACGTCCCGCCGTCGCCTGGGAAGGAGTTCGACGGCGGCGCAAGGGAGGGGAGGGATGGAGGGAGTGGTGGAAAGGGAAGGAGGGGGGAGTACCGCGGGCATCGGTACAGCCGCAGCCTCAGCAGCAGCGAGGATATGTTCCTCGCCTCGTCGCCTGCGGGTGCGAATAGGGAGTACAACGGGACCGGCAGCCAGGGCCCGCGCGCGCTCCCCGTTCCCCCCGGCGTGAGCGCGAACAGCATCGCGGCGATGAACGCGGCGGCGGCGGGGTCGTATAGCGCGTATGCTGTTGCCACTTCTGGTATGTTACATTTCATTTCACATCGGGAATTTGCATTTGCATGTCCTGCGCTCCTTTCCTTCCTCCTCTTCCCCTTTCTCCGTGTCCGGTCCCTCTTTCCTCTACACCTCTGTCCTTCCATCTTTCCTCTCCGCCTGCACCCCGATCTGACACCAATGCACCTAGGCATCCCACCCACCCGCGGCGGCTCGACCTCGCCCTCCCGCGGCCGCGTCTCCGCCGTATACGAGACCGAGGAGCCCGGCGAACTCGAGGACGAGGAAGAAGGCACCCCCTCCCACAGGCGGCGCACGATGTCTGTCCCTATCGCGTCGCCATTTCCTACCTCCCCCTCCGCACGACAATCCCCGTTCGCCTCGCGCTACGAGCCCACCGACACCTCGCCCAGCCCCCCGCACCCCCCCGGTAGGTTCAGGAACGGCCGCGTCAAGGGGATGGTGCGCTCCTTCGAGAGCAGCGGGAGTGAGAGTGGGAGCCCGGAGAGGGAACGTCGCACCGGCAGCGGGTTTAGGCCGAATGGGAGTGGGAGCGGGTTCGTAACACGCCGAAGTCAAAGCCAGAGTGAGGGCGAGGATGATGCGATGGGCGGGACTGTACGCCCCCAGCCTCAAGGAAACGGGAACGGGAGCGGGCGCGCGCTGCCTGTGCGCCCCGACGGCGCGGACCTGGGCGCAACGGTGCGCGGATACGAGCCGGTGACGTACACACCTGGGCACAGACATGCGAACGGCATTCTCGGTGCATCCGGTGCGAACGGTGGCCCGAAGGAGGAGGACGAGGAAGAGCTGACGGTGGAGGAGTTGATCGCGCGCGAGGACGCTGCTGCTGCGATGGCGATGGCGCCGAACTATACCGGCGGGGGCGGGGGCGCGTGGGGGAACGGGAATGGGAAGCCGAAGCGCGGGGTGGTGACGCCGAACCATACCGGGAACGAGGCGAGGCACCCTACGGGCGGGCGGCCGCTCCCTGCCCAACCGCCTATGAAGATACAGCGCGGTAACAGCAGCGGGAGCGGGGGCGGGGTGCACGCGTGGGAGGCGGACGAGGGCGCGGTGGGGAGCACTGTTAAGCGGGTGAGGGAGCGGGAGCCGGCGCAGAGGAGGGTGAGTTATTTTTTCTTGTCTTCGTTATGCTCGTTCCTATATTCGTTCTCGTTCCTATACTCGTTCTCGTTCTCATTCTCATTCTCGTTCTCATTTTTTTTCGTTCCTATACTCGTTCTCGTTCTGTACTCATTCTCATACTCCTTCTCTCCTCATCCTCGTTCTTATACTCGTACTTATTCTTATACTCATTCTCATATTCATTTCCATTCTGATACTCGTTCTCGTTCTCATATTCATTCTCGTTGTACTCTCTCTCGTCCTCTTCACTTCTCCTCCTTATACACTCTTCTCTCTTTTCTTCCTTGTACTCTGGCTAACGAACCACGCCTCACTCCAGGAAACGCCGCGCACGTGGATTGCGGAGCAGCTCGAGGCGACGAAGGGTGTCGACGCGACGCCGGAGGGGAGTTTGCAGGGGGAGGGGGGGAGGGCGAAGGAGGTGGAGCTGGAACCCGCTCAGCAGCGTGCGCAGGACGCGAAGCGAGATCGGGACTTGAAGCTACAGCGGGACGCGCAGCAGTGGGAGCGAGAGCGCGACGCGGAGGAACGCGGCCGCGCGCGCGGGGCGGCGGTGCGCGCGCAGCTGGAGGAGGCGGCGGATCTGCGCGCGTTAGTGGATGCGTTCCGGGCGCGGCTCGAGGAGGTGGAGAGGCGGGTGGGGGAGATGGAGGCGGTTGCAGCGGTTGCTGATAAGAAGGGTGATGGGTCTGGGTCGGCGAATACGACTTCGGTCTCGGGGGCGACGACTACTTCGGGCACGACTACGACGATTACGCAGCGCCTCGACCCTCGGCGGCTGCTTGCGCTCTTTGCCCAGGCGCCGGGTGCTGCTGGTAGGAACAAGAACGCGGGCGCGACCAAGAGCCCGCGGGAAGGAAGGGATGGAAGGGACGACTGGGTGGGCCCGACGACGCTCGGGGGGCTGCCGTCGTACGTGCTGCTCGTGGGGCTGGGGGTGTGTGCGGTGGTGTTGCGGGTGTTGGTGAGGAAGGGGTTGGGGTTGGGGGCGGGGGCGGGGGCGGTGAGGAGGGGGGCTGGCGCCGCGTGATGATCCCAGTCCTCGTCTCTGGCTCCAAATGCCCACCTTGACGTTCGGTGCCGGCCATCGCACAGGGGGGGGCGCGTATATCCATGATTTATCCATCCGTCCCTCGTCCGTCTATCGATATCTACCAACTCGGATGACCAACCTCGCTATGTTCCTCCCCTCCCCTCCACATCCCGCACGTACATACACTCGCTCTGCCTCCCCCTGCTACTTACCTCCCCCCTGCTACTTCCCTATACTTACCATACTGATTCGCTTCACGAGCCCTTCATGCGATGATTACTTATTGACGACAGTTACGATTGATTTACTTTACTTTACGACCTACGATCTGCACGATGCTTTGATATTCAGATATTCAGACATCCACACCGATACACCGAGCGGCGGGTTATATACCGGGTCTCTTGGATTTACTGCAAATGTACATTTTTTTTGTGGTGGGTAACAGGTTTTAGCACAACTGACTTGCGAGTAAGTATCTTTCGACTCGGCCTCGCGAGAACAAGGCCCCGTTAGGCTCCTGCCAAGGCTTGTCCGAAAAATAGGATTTTTCAGGGCCAAAACTGGCCTTTTCCTTGTCCGAAAATAGGATTTTTTAGGCCAAGAATTGCAGATCCTTGTCCGCAGATAGGATTTTTGAGACCGGATTCTGTGATTTTCCCAGCCTGTGAGCCCAATGCGGTTTCATCAGAGATCGACCAAAAAAACTTACCGTGACCTTGAACCTCGGCAGGGTAGTTTTCAGCTACAATGAGCGCGAAATAGCTGAAATTTGGCTAAATTGCGCCGAAATGATATATTTTGGGGGCATGGGACATGCGATTACCCTTTGGTGGTCGGCAACCGTGCCAAATAAACGTGATCGTAGATATGGTATTACCGCATTAGGAAATACAGCCCCCTGTCTTCCACTTTTCAATGCTCGAGTCTCTCCCGTAGGTTTATTTGGGTGGGGAACAACACCAAACATGTACTTAAGGGATAATATGACAATTTTGAGTAGACTCCTGGTGAGATAAGTGCTCCTTGAATAAATCTTCACCAGGTCACCCAATATTGATTCCAGCTTGCGTTCGTCCAAATTCTATGAAGTAAAATACTAGATCCATGTTTTGAATGAATTAAAATAGGTCTGTAGTCTCGGATTTCTTTATTTCCGCTTTACGAGCACACAGGATGTGATTTTGTCGCCCAAATTCCGAGTTCTCGTATGAAGCAGACAAAAACAAAAAATCCCAGACTACAGAGTTGTTCAGTTTTTGGTTGCCGTCATTTCCTTCCGCAAATGTGTTGTGGTATCTTGCATGTACGAAGCGGAATCGTCTCTGACCACTTTCCCTACGCGTGTCGGAGTTTGAAATTGGCAGCGCATTGCCGATCACCATACCCTTGTCCGATATAGGATTTTTGAGGCCTGAAGGTCACCAAAACATAGGATTTTTTAGGCCCAAATCGGCGGTTTCAAGCGGACAAGGCTTGGCGGGAGCTTCACGGGGCCTCGAGAACATCAGCGCCCACGGACTGCCGGTCCATAAATGGTAATAATCCGAAGATGATGCATGATGCCTCGCAGCCAACGATTCGACGAATCCCTGACGGAAGCTGTAGGACGGCGCAAAGACATCCAATGGCGCACCATTCCCTGGTTGGGTTCAACTCGAGGCACTTGTTGACACTGACAAGGAACATCATTGGGTTTGATTCTCGGCTAATCGCCCGAGGACGACGAAGCTCGGCTTCCGCGAGCTGGTGCTTGGCGACCGAGTGCGCCAAGGCACCAGCGACTGAACTCACGTCCGACGGGGACTCAGTCCGAGTGGGTTTAGCCGAAATGCGACTCCGAGTGGGAGCGTACGTGTATAGGTATCGTAGAGTAGGAAGGGCGGTAATGTGGAACCGAGGAGATGAGGCAACTGAGGGACAAAACAGGGACTAAAAAAGAATCAAGTGAGTCTTGCATGCGATTATTGTCTGCGTACCAGGACAAGCAGGTAGTTCGTACAACGACAAGCAGTTCAAGTTCATGCAATGTGCATCCGTGAGAACCATCAATAATACCGATCCGTGCCTTGATACTATCATTGATACAATCTTTACAGATATGTGGTCGCGGCCCCTCGCGACAGCTCGCGACCCCTGGGGCCTTTACGAAGTCTCCTCAAACATCGGCTAGTGTAGGCTAGTGTCGTTGCGGTCGATCAGTCTGCAAGCGCCCATAACTTGTTCTCGTCCATCTCGATTCGAGGGTACCGGTTATGCCCTTCCCTAAACTTTTCAAACGGCGTCGAACGACCAGCGTCGTCCATGACACGCCCAAACCGCGCGTCGTCTCATCGAAATCACTGACAGTTCCCCTGCCGGAGATTCGCTATAGCACATCGATGCCCCACCTTATAATTCCTCAAAATGGCCTTCTCAATGGTGACAACGGGCCATATGATGGAAGCTCTGGCTTCGTGAATGGACTGCCCCCCGCTGGGAACAGCTACCTCAATGGCTCGATGCCGACCAATACAAAACTACTGCCACCAACCCCGTCGTCTCCACAAGTCAGCTCGGCACACACCGACGCCTCGGACAACATGGGAGACATGTGGCGTGGCGTCAATGATCGCTCCGGCAACATATCCCAGACGGAAAAGATAATAAACAAAATCAGCGACACGACGAGTGCGTCCTATACATTTTTGCTTCACTTTAGATTTCTTGACGTGATACCCCCAGGCGGTGCTATCAATGCAGAGTCCTCCACAGACGGCGTCGTCGGTTTTGTTAAGGGCGTAATGGCAAACGAGACTGTCAAGGCAGTCGGCAACACAATCCTTGAAGGTGTTCCGGGCATCATGAGTGCTTTGGAAACTTTGACGGAAGTCCATCCGTTTCTCAAGGGTGCGTCTAATTATCTTGCCTACCGGCTGGCTAATTAGAGGATCTCTTAGCGGCATATCTGCCGTTCAAGCTCATTTACCATCAGTACGCCATTCGCCTAGCGCTTGCTCGCTAACTGAATTCTTTTAGGGAGACCCAACGTCGGGACAACGATCATAAACGGACTACTCTTTTTGGAAAGATCAAGGACGTCATGCTTGTTTTACTAGAGTATGTTTTCCTAGTTAATTGAGTCTAAAAACTAACAAATAAATAGGCTGAAAGACTTCAAAAAGGACGATACCCGTACCACTCCGGATAACAAGCCCGTACTCAGCCGCCTGGCTTCGTTATGCAAGGACATGAAGAAGGATATCGAGGATTGCTACAACGGTATGAATTATACGTAGTTCACGGATGACTCTCATTGAATTCCATTCAAAGTCCTCAACGCCCAGGAAAAGCGCTCCATCGGGATCAAATTCCTCAAGGCGACCGCCTGGAATAAAGAATTGGGCTCATACGCGTCTCGTTTCACGAATAGACGGGAGGAGCTTACGTTCGCTCTCAGCATGCGGACTGCCGTTACGATAGAGGAGATGAACTCGAAGTGCGTTTTCGATATTCATGAAAAATATCACGTTCTGACTTTTATTTTTTGGGTATTGTAGTATGAAGATGTGCGCACAATCAATATTTTCCCCCTGCCCGACTGACTAGATCACCAAGAATGATGGAGATGTTTGCGACCATGCTGACGCCGCAGGAGCGGGACATGGGACGCTGGATTCAACAGAACGGTGGCGAGAAGGCCGTGCTAGGAGATGACAAAAAGTGCGCCGCAATGATCAAGTACGAGGCCTCAGTGGCTGCAAGTAGCGGCCCCGTCGGTCATGCAGATAAGGGACGGCCGGGGCCGGACGAGGATCCCAAGAAGAAGGAAGAAAAGGCCATCGCGGCCCTGCGAAAGGAATACCGCGAGGATATCGAGGGTATTATCCAGGAGAACTTCGAGAGCTATTCGAAGCGGTTTGAGATGGGCCTGGACGACTTGGGGAAAGACCTTGGGAATAAGATTCAACATCAGGGAGATCGGCTGATCAAGTACCTTCGAGGCGGCCCGCATCAGCGAATTAAGGACAAAGTGAGTTGTGCAGTTCCACGCCGGATTTCACGCAACTCATTCGGATTTTGTTAGATGGTATATCACGTCTGGAAAGACCAGGTCAGTTGTATTGTTTTCGCTCCATCGCTTTCTGATCCTCTCAGGGGTGGAAAGGGAGTGCGAAAACTCGGCCGCTGGTTCTTGCGCTACGCGACTACTTCGTAGAGCGGATCGAGCACAGCAAGCTGCCCCCAGCGTCCAAAGACGTTGCGCAGAAACAACGACCAATCTCATCGGTTCCGACGGTTCGGAAAGACGAAGACGAAGACGACGACGACGACGATCCTGAGACTGACATTTCTGTGCCTTTACCGGATAGTTGGATGTCCGCATACCTCCAGGTCAAGCGTTTACGGTATCTCGAACGTATGTTACATCACCCACCAGCGCACTCCGCTCACACTTCGTTTTCTAGAGGCGCTGGATCCGGACTCTTCCGGGTTCACCACAATATCTGAGATCAACGCTTTCACGCGTGCACGTCCCGAAGATTGGAGGTAAGTTCCATCTCGCACGGCGAAACGACAATTGAGTGCAGATAATAGCTTTACCCGCTGGATTTCGTACTGGGCAGTTGGCTGGCAAATTTATGCGACGAAGTACTGCGTCGAAATCGAGGAACTGTTCGGGCAGATGAATCTCTTGAAAAGCGAGATCGCGGTGAAGATGCCGGGCAATACGTGCTATGTCAACGACTACATCGAAGGCTGTTGGCAGCATGTTACAGCCCTAACGTCGAGTATTGAACGGTACACTGGGGAGTCGTGGCTGGAGGAGAAGTTCTCGGGGTACATCGAGTCGCAAGAGGCTATTCTGAAGGAACGTTTGGGGAAAATTCAATACGATATCGACGCCATAGAAACGGTCTCTTTACTCCTCCGTGGAGACCGCATTGAAGGGGTATGTGCCAGTTATTGATCAAGTTTGTGCTAATGAATTTTAGTCGATCTTCACCCTGCTGGTGTTGCTGATGAGGAGACATCTCGCCAAGATGCACCTCTGTCTGAAACAAGAGATCGACTCGAGGGAGCTATATGACGACATGGATACCGTTACCTGGGTCGTAGACGCTGTATGGTTCCGATTCGTTGACCTGAAAGGTGCTTGGTTTCTTGATCTCATTTGTTGAAAGAGTTGAACGTGGCGCAGAACAATTCCAACATCAAGAAATTGTCGATCTGAAACTGATATTTGAATGGCTTTCTTGCGGACTGGTGCGCTCTTGATTTTTTGAGTCTTAGCATTCGACGTTGACGCTTCACTGCAACGTACAGTTCAAGAATTACTGGAAATGGGACAACTGGCTTCAGCCGAAATATTTCATGGAAAATGATATGACGGTTTGGACCAGCGATACCATTCGCGCGTTGGACCCATCCGAGCTGGTTGGCATCTTGGCGTACACGGACACACCTGGATCAAAATCAGACGATTCTTCTCCTGATACACCTTCCAGGTAGATTTGCTACGACTTCAATGTTCCTTCTAACTTGGGTCTCAAAAGTGTCGTTGTCGCGACCGAAAGCGCTGCTAATGAGGGTACACCGACCGTGGTCCCAGCAAGGTTAATGACTTTCTGATTTCGCTGCAGCTTGAATTGAATTCGTTGACAGTGCGGTTCCAGCCGTAGAAGCTCTTTCTACCGACAAGATTACGGAGGGTGAATCGAAGTAACAAAATTCCATTGCTTCGACGACCGAGCTGACGGATATTCTGCAGTCCCGTGTCATCCAAGCCTTCCGAAGCTGAGATGTCTATGTGCGACAAATGATCTTGTGTGACCGTCTTCATGCTCACCTTTACAACGTAGCACGGGCACGTGGTACGGATGGCATTCGACCGAAACTCAAAATCCGTTTCTCTCCATGGTATCTTTCAAAGTACAGTGTGGACAAAGAGAGCCAGAGTCCGAATCCGTAACAAAAATATCCGGAGATGGGGTGAATCATCTTCTTCTCGCTCCTCCCGCAGAAGCTGAATCTTTTTAGTCCGGTGCGAATGGAAACGCCTTCACCCTCAGTGGTACCATGAATTCTGCGGGTGATCAGCCTGTCGGGAGCCTATCCCTGAACTTCGAGCGTATCTATACTGAAGACGGTACCTGGATTCAGTATAACGGCACATTTAACCCTGATCGGGGGTTCATGACCGGGACATTTGAACGCGCTATAGCTAGTGGATCCTTTCTGTTCAAGAAGGTCCCCACGTCTGCCATCATGTGCGCGCGGCCCATGGATCCTGAGCTGAACACCAAGCAATTGTGGTCTTTTGCGTTGAACGCCGTCGTTGGTGACCTCAGACGGAAGAAGCCCACTTCATCGTACATACGCGAACGCATGACCGACATGCGTCGTCTCTTCGAGTTCATGTACAAGGATAATCGCGACCTTTTGACCAAACCCGAAGAAAAAGCCCAGTACTCGAAGCTTCTCAAGAAGTTTTCGGTTGAAGAAACGGCGGAGCTGAACAAATTGTACAGCTGGTATGTGCTAGACTCTTATTTATATGTCCCGACACTAACAATCAATGTTTAGGTATCTTCGGGCCGGTGACCTCCAACCGTGAGCATTCCACAGAATTCAGAATTCGCTTCCAATTTATTAACTCGCTTGCGCAGGAATGGGTATTCGTGCGACGGTTGTGGTGGTTCCCTTATTCGATCTCGAATTGTCTGCCTGGACTGCATGAGCACAGACAGTCCCGACCGAACCGTCGACTTCTGCTCCAAACCCGAATGCATCGCTTCGGAAAGTATTCCCCAGCGGACTGATGTCCAACACCGCCCATCTCATCTTATGGTGCGCTTCCGGGATCTCCTCCTCCTCAAAGATTATTTTGCGGTCAAACAGCGAGCGGGATATACCCTCAACTTTGCTCGTGATCTTTACAAAGACCCGACAGATGACCCCAGTACCCTGCCCTTGCCTGCTTCACCCATTGTGGACAATTCGGCTTCCTCGGAGGCCAAGGTCAATGGAGTCAATGGAGAAGCTGTCACCACCCCGATCGTCGATGACGCTCCAACACCGATTCCGATTCCAGTCAATACCCAGAAATCGGCGACGCTTGACCTTCCGGCATTGGACACCGCTGTGTTACCAACGACGGCACCCGATCCAGGGACCCCGGGCTCTAAATCTGGCCTAAACTTGTTGTCGGCCGCAGTCACGCCTGTAGAGACAACCCAAGTTGAAGACCAGACATTAAACTGTGTGGTATGTCATGAACGCATCGTTGCGCCGTGCTGGAGTTGTGTAACTTGCTACAATAGTAAGTGAAAACCTTTCACCATCCCCGATACGAGCTCTTACACTCGTCCGTCGGTTCGTAGACACCTGGGTATGCGATTCTTGCGACAAGGTTACAAACGAGCTGGCTCCGTGGGATTACCAAAAGCTGTATCGTTCTCAAGTGGAAGAAATGGGCGGCAAAGACGATGGATCCGCACACACTGTTTTACACAGTATGGTTCGAGTCGTGCGTGTTGTACAGGGAATTAAATCGGACGGAATCGACGCCGCCGCCGCCGACTCGGAGCAACACGGACAATGGGAGCAAATTGAGAATCGGATCCAGGAACTGGTCACTGCGCGCTTCGAGGCGGTCAATAATCATGTCGATAAACGGCTGGACGAACTGGAGGCGAAGCTGTCGACTGTGTCGACCGGCCTTGTTAATATCGAGCGCTTGCTGAACTTGATCGCGGGGCAGCCGAGGTCGTAGTTGAATTACTTATACTTCTTGCTGGATTCGCTGAAAAGGACGTCGAATACAGTAGTCCTCTCTTTTCCGGTAACTCCAACGAATCTTTTCCTATCTTTTCGTTCTTCGTTAACAGCCTGGTGGACCCATAAAGTCTAGCGTGAGCTGACTCTTTGCTTATTCTGCGAGAGCGCCGGGTGGCCCATCAATTTGACAATTGTACGTCAAAGAGCAGAGAAACCTCGACTCTTTCTCCGAAAGTGAGCTGTCACAGCTTGGTCACAGCCACGATTCATTGTCACACTGTGACACAACTGGTTCCTGCCGTTTGGTGGATTCGCTGAAAAAGGCGTCGAATAGTCCTCTCTTGCCCCGATAACTCCGGCGAATCTTTGCGTTCTTCGTTATCAGCCTCTGCCTAGTGGACCCATAAAGTCTAGTGCCAGACTAGCTTTAGGAGCCAGCCAAGACCAGCCACTGTTCGGCGATGTATCTCCCTCGGACCCCTCTTGATCTAGGCATGCAATCCTGCTCATCCAGTGCCACCACAATCTCCGGTGACGCCTTTCCTCGATGAGCGCACCGCAAAATAACGATCTGGAAGAGTCCGATTCCGCCTCAACATGTTCTTCAGCGACACGTTTGTCGGCTGGCGCGACACCGCCGTGGCTCTCGTTTCGATGTCTTCCGACCGTACCCCTGCTATACCGAAATATTTTCAAATGCGCCATAGCGTACTTCGTCGCATCCCTCTTTACGTTCTCTCCGTATCTTTCAGGCTTAATCCACAACTTTCCGGCCTATGGAGATGCTGAGCACCGTCCGACTGCTATTGGGTATTTGGCTGCAACAGTGTTCGTTGATTTATACTAAGATTCGTCGCGATAATAAAATACTCCACCTCCAGCGCAGTCCATTTCAACCCCGCAAAAACAATGGGCGGGATGATCGAGGCAGATCTATACTGTTTTGTTGCCGTGGTGTACTCGACGTTCATATGTCTCTCCTCAATGACCATCTTCTGGTGGCTTGAAACGAAGCCGGGACCGGTGTGGGAGTTGGTTGCCAATACCCTGGTGATCGTGTGGATTGGTGTCAGTATGAGCGTCGTGGCGTGGATGAAGGTCTGGATGGCAAACCCATCCTTCAACGTTGGTGAGCAACTGCCTGTCTCCCTCTTTGACCTTACTTACCAGCAGTGGAGCATGTACCATGACGTCTATCATCATCTTTGTCGTGTCCGTCGTTGTTCGGCCCTTCTATCGTTGTCAGCTAACTCCACCGTAGCCTTGTCAAGGAAGGCGATCTTGGGACGCTTTCCCTGGTATCATTTACCGTACTCTGCGGCTCGGCCACTTCGAACCTTGTTTGCTACGCCATCTGGCCACTTTCCGCCGCATCTGCTCTGCAGGCGAACATGACTACGACTCTAGACTCGTTCGCCACGCTCCTGGAGTTGGTCACGCATGTATTTCTTCACGAAGAGGGCCTGCACCAACCGAGCTACGAGCGTCTCGCAAAGGCCGTGGCGGATCACCAGAGCAGTTTCACGAGCCTCAAGAAAAACTTGAAAGAGGCGCAGACTGAGTGGATTGTAGGGTGCGGAGGTGCGTCTGGGCGTGTTGGTCGCGCATATGAAGATGCGGTGGACAGCATAAATCGACTGGGGCAGCATCTGAATGGCCTCCGTGGAGGGACGCGCCTGCAGTACGACCTCACGCAGTCAACTGCGATGAGCCAATCCAAAAAAGCGTCGACGAATGCCGAATCCAATGACCGAGATCCCGAGCCCTCGACCGGGAAGGCGACCACGGAGTTCGGGGATTTGTTTGACGACTTGCGCCCGCCCTTGAAAGAGCTGTCGGTGAGTGCTGCCAGTCGTTAAAGTGCGGTGTTCCTAGTCCTTTTGCAGACAACCTGTACGTCGTCTCTCCTGCGGATGCGGCAAGCTTTTCTGAAGTCCCAGCGCGGTGGTGAGCGGTATGCCTTTGAGCAACACGAGTTCTTTGAAATTGTTGATGGCATCGAGCGTGCCTTGCTGCAATTTGAGAGCACTTCCAACGATGCAATTCTACGGTTGTACCGCCGCACCGCTGGCTCGGATTTCTCGGGGGCCAGTGCAGAGAACATCGGAGCTCAAGGCAGCACACAGAATGAATATGTTTTTGTGGTCTACTTGTATGTTACGTATTCTCCAACTGAATTCCCGTTGACATTGTATGCAGCTTTATTTTCACGCTTCAAGAGTTTGCGACGGAGCTAGTATCTCTTGTCGACGCGATGGGCCGGATATATGGCCTTGAGCAAACACGGGCAAATCGTGCTCGTTGGTGGACTCGTATGCTTCGCTGGTCGCACAAGAACCCGAGAGCTAGGACAAGCACCGGTTCTTCCCGGCGACTCGGCGTACCCAAAACCTCGGGGTTGCAGCGGCGGTTATGTGAGTATACGTATTCTCGCAGTGGGATTTCCTCTTACTTCTTCTTCCAGCAAAAATCATGGTCCCGGTGCACCGCCGTACGCATCCTTCATTCCCGAAGGTACGCCCGCACGCACCGGATACCATTCAGACGCCGGCTTGGGATCGCCTTACATGGGCCGGAAAGAACAAGCAGCGCTTGTGGACAATCGGAAGGCGACTCGCAGAGAACGACATGAAGTATGCTTTCAAGGCTGGGATGGCCACTGCACTTTTGGCGGCTCCAGCTTTCTTTGATACGACGCGTCCCATTTTTCTGGGTCTGTGGGGCCACTGGGCGTTAATTTCGGTGCAGTTCATTAACTCCGCATGGAGTGTGTAACTGAGCCCTGATGCAGTTCTTGGTCGTAATTTCACCGACTATTGGAGCAGTGCGTAACTCTTGGTGCTACTTTCCTGAGACCGCTGGCTGATTGCGGTCGCAGACAAATTTTTTGAGTCTCCATCGTGTTCTTGGAACAGTGTATGCGACTTTCATCCTTTTTTAGACATTGTTCTCAGATATGGGGTCTGTAGATTTGGAGCATCCGTTGCGGCCGTTGTGTATACCCTGTTCCCATACAACGCCATCGTCCTTTCTCTCTTTGGGTTCTGTTTTTCCATCCCTTGTTTCTACTACAACAGCTCTGCATCCCGTTTCGTGCTTCTGACATACAATCTGACTTGTCTGTATTGGTAGGTCACCATTCTCTGTGTTAGAACTTTGCGTCTCAATTTCCGCGACACAGTTATAGTCTGCGCGGGCAAGAGGTGTCGCCCGTTAACGTGGGCATCCGGCGGGCAATAGCTGTTACGGTCGGTGTGGTTTGGGCTGCGTTAGTGTCAAGATTCTGGTGGCCAGCGGAGGCCCGACGGGAACTGAGCAAGGCACTCGGCGAGTTCAGTGAATTCTCTCCCGACTTGATTGACCGCTAATATTCAGTATGTAGGTTTTGTCTAAATATTGGCTGGCTGTACACCCGCCTGGTGGCGTCGAATTCATATTCTCCGAATTCGAGGGAGGTGGCGGAGGAGTATGGTGGACCGGAAAGCGAAACGCACGCCCCCTCGCCGGAACATGCAAGGCTCACCAGCTCCATAAAGGAGTTTATGGCCATGTGCGTCGTGCTCGCTGGTTTGAATGCTCTATTTCAACACGATAATTTGTAGGGAGTTGCATTTGCAGATCAAGCTGATCGAATTGATAGGACTCCTTGACCAGGCCCAACATGAACCGCGTCTCAAGGGGCCTTTTCCTGTGCAGCTCTATCGAAGCGTCTTGACAAGTTTACAGACAATTCTGGATAAGCTGCATAGCATGCGGTGCGTCACCACACGAGAAGAATGGTAAGCCCCCATGATGGTTCCATTGCGTCAGAACTGACGACTGAATAGGTATACTGTGCGCCATTTCAATTCGTTTGCCTTGCTTGCACGAATTGCGCCACTCACTGTTGGCTAGTCCGTTCGACAGGAATTTATCCTTCCCGTCAATAAAGAGCGCCGCGAGATGGTCGGGAATATAATCCTTAGCTTCTCGACTCTGGCCTCGGCTTTCCACTTGAAAGCACCCTTACCGCCGTATCTGCCTTCCCCGGAAGCATCGCGGCAGCGTTTAGTGTGTTCTCGCTGAGATTAGCCTTCATAGAAGCTTATAGTTCTTAGGTCGCGGCTATCCGTACGTTGGACGTTGTGCGAAATCGTGAGGTCAAAGGGTCCCGCCAGCTCCTCTTTTTCGCCTATGCGCTCGCGATGAAAGGTGTGACGGTCGAGTTGGAAACCCTAGGGCGCACATTGCAAACTGCATTCGGCGTCATCGGGCAGACGCCAGAGGAATTTGAAGCTCTTTTTGTAGAACGACCGAATCATTCCGTAACTTCCGTTTGAATTGTCGGCTTATTTCTTTTACCTCTCTTTCCTTCATTACCGCAAGATCACTAATATAGAACATGATAGAAATCCCTTCTCTCTTTTCTCTGAAAGCCGTGAATTTGGCCTTTTTCCCGGTTCGTTTATTCTACAGCACTCGATCGCAATTCAGCAGTCGCACCGAAAAGGGCAAAATTCCATTGCAGGTACGTAGGTATATTCCGGCGCGGCAGGTAAGTACAAAGTTGAATGGAAAGGTGCCATATCAGGCTGCCTATCACACGGTTCGAAAAAAGTCCAATTAGAGCGGAAAATGATCACAAAAAAACGAACACGTACAGCGTTTCTCCCCGATACAACTAGGCATGCACCGACGGGAGTCGCAGCTCAGAACGATAATCGCTCGTAACAAGCATCTGCTCAATCTTGGCATGGGAAAGCGATCAAGAGGGGCATGATTAAAGGTAGTAGCATTTAAATTCTCCGGGCTGGAGACCTTTCGGCATATAATAATCATGATAAACACGACGACTACTGAGCTAAGCTTGGACTACTCAGCCAAATTGCGCAAGGTCTCGCGCATTTGGTCCTCTCTCGCTGATTCGCCTTTCATCTGCTGGTCCGGGAGAAATACCTCGTCGATGCCGTCAGGGTTATAGTGCTCCCAAACCCCCCTCTCCAACTGCGTCGCGGCCAGGAAGTCGTACCAATGGGCGTCACGACGCGGTACGTATTCGACGCCAAGGGGCTCACCCTGCTCCTCCGTCAAAATTCGCTCCAGTTCCATGCGCACGCTCATGTCCCCGCGGTGATCTTTGGGAAGCTCTCTGCCGTACCTACGCTCGTACCAGCGAGCACCCTCCTCGTTCACCCCCTTTGCTCTCGGGAGAAAGAGAATCGACAGGGCCATCGGCGTTGAGCAAGTTGCTAGACATCGTCGTCGACGTAAAGTGACTGACGGTCACACGTCACCAATCTCTGTAACAGACGACGACGGTGCCAAACAAAAGCAGCCCGTGGTCCGACCTGGTCGATGACCAGGATATCTTCTTCATGCTCTGGGTTATTGAGAAGTTGCTGTGATTTTCCTTCGAACTCAAAGTAACCACTCAGGCTAACCAGTGGCACAATGCTGCTATCACTGAACAGTCAACGCACCTTGAATGCAGCACCAACTTGCTGCCAGACTTGTCGGGCAGCCGAGAAGTTCCAGTTCTTCAGCACTCTTGGCCCATGTACGAGAGTCTTTTATGGTCCGTCAGTAACTCACCTGCTCATGGGCGCGCGTACTCTTACTACCGTTCGCCTCCGGAAAGATATCCCTACGCTGGGTCCGTTCGTCTCCGTATTAACTTGGACGGTGCGCCTGACAGTGGCCTTCTTCTTCCAAACTGGACACTTGCAGATCCTCTGCCTCAAGTTGTACTCGATGATACGCCGGCTTGCTTGAACAAGTACTGAGCGAGGGGCTAGGAAATGTCGAAAGCTCTTCCAGGATCGCAAATACCTAAAGCAAACTCTGCGCGCGCGGGCATAATATTCCACTCAATGATCTTCCGCCTGAACAGCCGTTTTCGATCCCAAGGACACAAAGAACTGCGGCTCACGATCGTGGGTAGCAACGTTCATGGACCATAGACTCTTTTGCTCTTCATCTCCGCACTATCCCTTCAGAGGTACCTTCTCAAAGCACGTTCTGAGCCATCGTCTAAGGGGAACCGATGAGCTGGGGTTATTCTCGTGCGCTTTGAGCTATCACATGCCGGTCGTCAAATTTGTTGAGCATATCGTTGGTGTCGAAGCTGGAGACCACTGGCGGATCGTCTAGCCGAAGGATGGAGAACTACTGTCTTTCATAGGACGTGACCCTTGGGAGGAGCACACCCTCGGCGGATGCCCTTCGCCTCATTTGGATACTTGGTCCTCTTCAGAAGTCACCCTTCCTGTTCTATCCTTTACCGACTACTTTGGCCCTGTGCAGTCTCTCCAGAACCACACCCGCCGTCAGGCCATCACAAATCAGAAGGCACGCTTCGTTTAACTCTCTCGTTCTCGCCTTCGCCTTCCGGGCTGTATCTGACACCCTTCGCCAAGTTTTCTATGCTGTCGATTTTGCTCTTACGAAGACGACACAACTCATTGTTGGGTGCGCCCATGGCTGTCTTCATGTGTAATAGGTCACAAGCCTTCTCTCGGTCGCTGTCCAGTGAGTAGCGTCCCTCCATAGATACATACCGATCTATTCAAGGTTCGTAGAGATCACAGAACGCAGCCTTGTTGCTGGCGTGACACGGGTCAAGTCCTAGTGCGGGAGAGAGTACCCAATCTCTGTTGCCCCTCCGTCCTCGCCTCGTACGATCGCTTGCTTGCGTATGTACACGTCCGTCGTTCCGGAACCCGAAGTGGAGTTTGGACTGGATTAGAGGTATTCTTGTTATCGCGGGCGGACATGGAAATCCGAACACCGGCGCGGCGCCTTCCAGACCTCCCTTCCGAGATATTAGCTATGCTATCCTCACTTCCGCGAAGGAAGACTCGTAAGTTCATACCCCGGATGGCTTGTCGGCGATGATCGATGCATGGATGGCTACCCGGCGCTAGCTAGGATTACCCCGACTCAGCCGAAGTAGTTCTCGAACAGTGATTGACGTACGTTGGAGATGAACTGTACCTCTGGACAAGATGTCGCCAGGGTTGATACTAAGTTTATTGACTGCAGCGTCCAAGTCCGTCACGAGGACATAAACTCTACTGGGGTGCTTGTAAAGGTGTGTGGAATTGTACATACATGGCTAAGAGCTCTCTGCATTCAGAAAACGTCTCGTCGCAAGGTCTAGAACAAGCGCAAGGGGAATTAACAGGTGTTTTATTGTATGATCAAGATCCTGCGCCAGCTTACGCGAATTTTGTCGTGGGTCGTGGCTTCCGGGCTGCGCTTCCGCGCGATGGTGTAGGACAGGCCTATCCCATCTACTGGCTGAGCGCACCCTGAGAGACACTAAACACAAACTAAAATTATTAGCCCGTGATCAATTGAATCAGGAGGGACGAACGCTTGTCCCAATCGCAAGAACGCTCGCAACATCGAGGTGCGTCGTTGAATTCGTGGTGGCCGTTCGTTACATACATACAGACCTCCATCCTCGGATTTCGGATGCCGGAACGGCCTTTAGTTTTGGCAATCGCAGAGTCTTAAATTCTCCGCTGTACGCAAGAGCCTGTCCGATCGGAGGCAAAAGAAGAGCCACTTCAACCATCCGTATTCCTGCTCGCACTAATTCGGATGCAAACCTATACCAGCTAGGTTAGCTTATGATTTTACTGAGCCCATGGCCATTTATGATACGACTATGATATAGGGAAGGGTGCGTTTGCGTTTAGGTGCGGGTGTACGGGTGGTGGGTGGCTTCGTTTCCGCGCATTACATTTGGGTCTTGAGAAATTAACCGCGTCTGTGAATTAGGGTGTGTCGAAATTAACGAATCAACGTCTACAGGGGTTGAAGGAAGACCTCTGGGAGTCGGATTGAGATTGGGTGGGTGGTTTCTGCACGCTGGCGCACGGGAGTACAAGGCCGACACTTGTTTCGTCGATTTTACGCCGAAGATATTATTCTGTGCCGGCCTTGGTACTGACTGGAAGAACAACCGGTTAGCTCCTCGTGTAACATTCGTGGGCAGCTCAAAAACTCAGCGCGACGGGCCGGAGCGTCAGAACGAAGGGCTGAACTCTGCGAACGGGAAGCGAAGTGACATTGACCCTTGGATCGAAATAAATTGTCAGTCATTCATGCGATGGCAGCGTTCCAGCTACTTACACATGGACTAATCTATCGGTCGCGTTCGCGGTGTGTTTCTCGCTCCGGTTTAACTTGCGGTATTCCATGAACTACCTGCAGGAATTTCAGATTAAAATGATCATTTATAGATATCCACATCGAAGGCGCGATTCTGGGCCGAATAACATCTCGCAAGCAAAAACACGGAAAGGGAAAGGAAAGAGAATGAACTCCAAGTTCTGCCAGCTGCTTTGAATTTACTGACACCAGCAGCCTGAGGTTCAGAAACAGATCGTTAAGAAATTTCTAAACCATTTCCATGCATCCGAGCTCCAAGTGAGTCCGAGAACCCCGCGGCGTACCTCTTATTCATATTAATATAAGGGAAGAAAACAAGCGAGTCTTGGACACACGTACATTGAACAGTGGACGGAAAACGGTGTACTTGATTTATCAGGTATGAGGCAAAGATGACGGACTGTTAGTACAAGGGATGATGATCGATTCAAGAGGAGATGGACTCGCAAACGCCTGAATTGAAACAATGTGCCCCAGTAGAAGTGGACTTTGCCGAAAACGACGCAAAAATGTGCACCGAGTCTCGTACCTCACCGGACAGCAGGTGGGCGGCCAGCCACTGGCAGGCACTACACTGGCTGTGTCGCTCAGGCACAAGGTGTGAGTAATAAGGCAACTGATATCCGCGATGCTTGCAGCTGATCTGTGATGGATTCGACGCGATTCGACTGAATTCGAGAACCCTTCCTCGGTTTAATATTCAATATTCTTAGAATCCTTGGATTATTGTCAGAATAGCATAGGATAGCATGAGTAGAATAGGTTCATTTCTGATCTAGGAATAGGATACAATGGATGAATGGAAGGCGCAAAGAAAGAAGAGTAGTATGTAATGTACATCTGGAATGAATCACCACATGTAGGTGCACTTCGAAGGTGTCCGGTACATCTCCTAGGACGAAAAAGAAAAGAAAGTCCGGTGTTCAAGGTGCTGTGTAATGTCGAGATCATGGTGTACAGTAGTAGCCTAAGTGACGCGTGAAGGGTCGACTAAGCATTTATTTAGCCTTGGCGTATCTGTATCAAGTTGATGTTATCGCGGTGGACGTGTGACGGTGCCCTCTTTTCAATTTGATTCATCGCTCAGCCCTTAGTCTGTATATCGTAGGGAAAAGTGATAAATAAATCTGCAGCCACCCTGTCGCAGGAGAATGGGCATGTCGTTCAACACGAGACTTCCGACTTCCAGTGACTCCTCTGCGCAACGACGCCGTCAGGTTCCCGGCTGTGTAGGTTGGGCTTGAATCACGAGTAAATGAAAGATCAATACAGGGGCACGGTCGGGGTACCAAGTCCTCCGCGTCCACGTATATAATCACTTGCCCGAAGTGGACGGCGCTTCTTTCCTCCATTGCAACGGGTGTTCTGTTGTGACAGACAGCAACAGAAAAGATGAACAGATCCGAGTTTCGATATGGCCCTGCGGCTGTGATCCGACGCAAAAGGTAAAGAACATAAGGAAATATTTATTCCAAGTTGAACTTGCAGAATGACAGCGTGCGAATATTGATGACGTGCGCTTGAAACTCCGCCCTTCCATCTTGCTTTTTCCCTTTACCTCACTCAGTCGGAGTACTTCGGGAGGAATCTTGTCTGGCATCTCTAAGGAGAAATTTTGTCTGTCAAGCAAACAGTGTGGCGCCTTGTCTGTCCAACAAACATCTGCATTCTCCGTTCCCGTTATTCCAAGTTTCTTTTCGAGTCAACTTCGAGTCGATATGATCCCGGCGCTCGCAGGGGCATTAATCGCGGCCTTGACGCCAACCAAGAGGGGCAAATGCACTAGGTAGGATCTCTGGAATCTCTGGGACTGGTATTCGGGTCATTAGCAATCCAAACCCTCCTTCGAAGTTCCACATCCGCGCGGTGGATGAGGCTTTCCTCGGAGCGACTTACCTAAAGATACGACGCAATGTGTATCAGCTGGTGCAGATTCTGGGTGGCCGGTGTGCTGTGCATCGATGAACCACGGAATGAACCGGGGCAACAGTCGAAAGGGATCCAGTGGTCTCCACGCGACTTGGATCCATCCATCTTGGCCGCAAACATCAAGTCCGAGTCCTCTGGAATGACACTACTGCTTCGCTTCGATTATAAATTAACGCCGTCGCCACAAGGGACACCCACATCTCCATTTGCTACGATCTTGGATCTGCTCATATCCAGTTTCGCTAGTCGACTTGCCTTTTTCTGGGGGCCTTGTTTGTTGATTTATGTTCTATAACCTTTTGCCCGATATCTGACGCGCCAGCTAAAAGCCGCATGACGGTTTTCGCTCGTTTTCCACCACAGCCTCGTTTTCTATCGCTTTCCTCTCCTCCCGTTGTTTCGTTTTCCTTCCCCACACATACAGTCATCGCCCATGTCCCCCGAGCCGCAGCAGCCTGAGAGGTGAGCCTACGACGGTTCGATTACCTCGTTGGGGTCCGTCCGACTGACACGTCCGTGCTTCCAGCGCCACGCCGCCTCCACCGTATGTCATTCGTTTTCTTTCCGAGAAAAACATTGCATTTATGCATCTTTCTTTCCGTCATTCCAGTGCCTCCCCGCCTGTAACTAACCACGATGGAAACAAGAACAACAATAATTCCGCTAATAACACCCCGAGCAACGACTCTCCGCGCAACGAGCTGAAGCGCAAGACCCCGCCGATGGCGTCGCTGGAGCCAGACACACCCGTCGATCGCAAGCCCATCATCCTGCCGCCGGGAGCACAAATACCCGTGGGCGAATATGAGACGGGCCGGGTCATCTGCGAGGTCTGCGGTGGCGGTGTATCCTTCCGCGACGATACAGGCGGCGCGTTCACACTCAAGCACTGGGAGGCGCATCGGTTGACGTGGTAAGGATCCCTTCCGACTTCCCCCGAACTTTCTCGACTCAAAGCTGAGGCTGACGTGCTTGCGCAGTGGACAACAACACCCTGGCCAGCATCCGCCAGCGCACCCCAATGCGACTCCCAACGCTGTCACCCTCTCCGTCTATACGCCCCCCAACTCCACTTCGTCCTCCGATCCGAATGCACACCTCGGCAGCATGTACGCTTCGCAAAACGGACCCCCTCTGAAGCGCCGACGCGCCAAACGCACCGAAGAAGAGCGCATCGAGTATCTTCGCGCGGACGTCCACGTCGCGCAGTTCGAGGCGTACCGCGTCTTGTGCGCAAGTTGTGATAAGTGGATCCGGCTCCGGCCCAACTCGACTTACTGCAGCATTCCGTGGGACGCGCATCGCAAGAGCTGTTTGGCGAAGAAGAGGTGCGTTTTTCACACTGCCGCGTGGATGTTTGGATTCGGATTCTTTGGGTTCGCCATATGCGCCACTCAAACAAGTTGCTTGCGGTGACATTTTAATTGGAATTAAATGTCGCCCGAGTTTAGGTGACACCGACACACGGTTGACAGCGATGTTTACGCCTCCCTTCTTTTTAAAAATCCTCTTTTCCCTATTGCCTATTCTCCGCCGAGCTGGAGATTCATCTCTCTGTTTCGTGCTTTCAGCTCATCTCGTTTTCGTCTTATCTTTCCTCTTTTCATTCAGTTGTTTTTGAAGTGGAAGCTAACAATGCACTGGAACAGCAACGCCAAGAATGTGTATGCGCTTGAGGAGAGAAATGCTGCGTTCGCCAAGGACTCGGATGTGCGCAAGTTTGACGCGGAGAGGATTCTCTGTGGGATGTGCGATAAGTACGTTTTATTGTTCTCTTCCTTCCTTCCTCTGTTATTCCTCGGCTGCACTCTCTTCACTTGTTGTCTTGTTCGGGCTATATCCATCCGCCTAGATTTTGTTCTCTTCCATGTTCGTTTCCAATCTCCATTTTCCTAATTGCTTCCTCCATTCCATTTCTCCTTGAATGCTAACTTCGCACTTTTCAGATGGCTTAGTATCCCCGTCGACGACCACCCCGCCGCGGTGCAGATCTGGCTCCACCACCGCAGCACCTGCCAGAAGACCGTCTCCGCCCTCAAGAACGTCATGTACGTCCTCGGTTTAGTCTCATAACATAATTTATTTGCATTTGCCCGTCCATTCCTTCCTTTATTCTTCCGTGTCCGTCCTTTTTCTTCCGTGTGTTTCATAATTTATTGTGTATTCTGTCCACCCTTCGGTACTATCCTGTTCTTCCTTGTCCCCATTCTCTCTTCTTCTTCCTTGTCCTATGGGCTTTCTTGGTCCTCGGCGGGCTGTCTTTTTGGATTGGGCTTCGTGTTATTTATCGTGCTTCACTTTCCCTTTGACTCCTCGACTTCACTTTTCCTTTACTCCCTTTCTTCGCTGTCCCCTTTACTCCCTGACTCCGCTCTTCGCTCCGACTCCACCGCAGGATTCGTCGTCACCTCACCTCGTCCATCTTGACATTATTTCCACACTCCTCCGACTCTGTGCTCACTGCACTTTATCCAGTGCAAACGCCAGCGCCGCAGCCATGGCTGAAACAGAGGAGCGCAAGCCCGTCATCGCATCGCCAGGCCCCTCGACCCCGCATCGCGCGCTCCGCGTCGCGTCGTCACCCGGGCAAGGTCAGAGCCACCCACAAATGCGTGCACCCCCGCCCCAAGGACAAGGCCACCCAGAGCACCCCCAGTCGCAGCCACACTCAAGCCAGCGCCACCCCCACCCCCCGCCCTCTGCCCACGGCCACACTCACCCTCTGTCACATCCGCCCCCGCCGACGCACCTCCCGCACCCCGACGCGCCGCACCTCCTCCTCGACCTCTCCCCGACCAACTACGCCGCGCCACATGAGTCGCGCCGGCGCAACGCCGAGCAACGCGCTGCGACGCTGCGCGCGGACGTCCTCATCCGCGAGGTCGAACCGAACCGAGTGTTCTGTAGCCTGTGCACCAAGTGGGTGCAGCTTCGACAGGATAGCAGCTATTGCGCGTATCCCTGGCTGCAGCATCGTGGGAAGTGTTTGGCGCGGTAGTGAGTGTCTATCTCATACTTTCACTCGTTGAGATATATGTGCGATTTAGATTATCGTTTCGTCTATCCCATTCTTCTCAATTTTCTTACTATTGATGCTGACAATCCTTTGCAGTCAGCGCCGCGCGCAAAAAGCCAACGAGATTGCTTCCATCAAGGGCGGCAAGCGGCCCTCCGCCCCAGACAACACGCCGGTGCGCCTATCGGAAGACGGCGATGAGCCTGAGTCGGAGGAGGGTGTCGCGGTGGAGCCCCGCCGCCACGCCGCGCAGTCCTCTCTCCGCCGTCACCATCCCGCGCCAGCTTCTCATCCGCCTCGCGCCATTCCTGCCGGTTACGCCGCAGCCTCGTCTGCGCGCCCGACCATGAACCATAGCCAGTGGCAGCAGCAACAACAACAGCAACTCCAGCAGGCGCACGGGCAGGGGCAGGGCGACGATGTGGACGCGGACGGGGAAGCGGACGATGTGGACGCGGACGGGGACTCTTATATGGAGGAGGAGGGTGGGGCGACGCCAACGCGCCAGCGCGTACGGTGCGAATGGGGCCGGTGCATATAGCAGCGGCAGCGCAAGCGCCATTTTGCGCCGGGCAGTGCCTGCGAGCCTTGCCGACTTGGATTCTCCAAGTGGACGGTACGTTGTTCAATTCTATCTGCATGGTACAACCGACGCTGATTGGCGCCTTGCGTCATCTCCAATCTCTTATTTTGGTCTCCTTGCTTTCCCAACCCCATCGATGTCGTTTAACTCGGGAACAGCCGCGCATTCGTCTTCGCCTCCGTCGAGTATCTCTTCCGCACCACGTATGAAGCGAGCGACGACATGTCGGTCTCGGCGCTGCTCACGTATCTCAACGCTGCGATGCCGACGGACAAGCACGAGGATTTTGACACAGGTGAGGTCGTACGTGCCGCCAGCGCGCTTGCGGCGCGGGAGAAGGAACGCTACGTGCTGGAGGGAGATATGCTCCGCCTTCTCGGTCACGAATCCGGCTAGCTAGGCGTCGGCGAAGCGCGAATCCGCTCTTTCGATCCCAAAGCTTGAACTTTCTTCGTACCCGTACCTGACCGGCTTGATTATTTTTCATTCGTTCCAGAACTGACGATTTCGCCTGACCCTATGTACCCGCATCCATACATCCACCGCCACGTAACTTTCTTGCGGACTCCCGGACTAATAATTCCAGAGATGTGACGCGTTGCTGCCATACCTCCTCGCCTGACCTCACCTCCTACTTACATTGTCATTAATCTACCGATATCTTGCGCTTCGCGTTCCTGCACGAATAGGACTGCTGCATCCTTGC
The DNA here is from genome assembly GCA_029281435.1 of Mycena haematopus. Taxonomy (NCBI): domain Eukaryota; kingdom Fungi; phylum Basidiomycota; class Agaricomycetes; order Agaricales; family Mycenaceae; genus Mycena; species Mycena haematopus. Next base: position 125,369 of record JARJCV010000109.1, read on the forward strand.
TTATTATATTATGAATCTTACTGGTTTCCTGTTATTCACTACCTTGCTTTGCATTTACTTATTGCTGTACTTACTCGCACTTCTCTGCTGCATTGCCTTGATAAATCAAATGAATGCATATAGCCTTTCGGCCGGTCCATAAGAGCGCCAGCACGGCGGTTAGTAATTGATGAACCAGATGCAGTAACGAACCACTGGCCTTTTTGCATACGAGCCCCTTCCTTCCACATGAGGTGCTTATTTGGGTCAATGTCCCGTTGAACACGGGCCTGGAGTCTTCCTTCTTCTCCTGGTTTTGATTATATTAAGTTCACGGGACGACTCTGACACGCGATCTGTATTGTACTACTAGGAGATTGGACGTATGCAAATCTCGTTCCATTCTGGATCTGCATTGCATTGCATTCCCCTTATGACCACCCGCGCGTGGTGTTTGGTACTGGTAAATTCCCGCAGGCACATAAGGCGAAGCGATGCTGCAACCTTTGCACGATAGTATATATGTTCGCCGCGTAGCTTTCTTTTTGCCGGATCAGAAAGCATGTGAGGCGAATCCGAGAAAGTTTCCATTGAAGTTTCCTCCGTCCCAATACAGTGTGCCTTTTGTCGGATAGACTATGGTGTGCCTGTTTGGTATTACAGATACTTACATTGCTACAATTGAATTCGAATTGACGCGGGCGGAGCCGTTAGCGCTGGTAAGTACTTAGTAGGCGCTCCGCGAGTCCGCGTCGGGAGGGCTAACGTTGTTACTGTATATTCGCGGTATCAATTCAATGCTTTTTACTAGCTCACAATTAGGAGCGGGCAACTGCAGGGTCGTTGTGCAGAATTCACAGGATTTCGCGTCGGTTGGGACATGTGACCGCGTTTTGCCGCAAACATGCCGGCACTGTTACGATGGCACGATGTGACGACTGGTGCTCCCAGACCCAGCCTGGGCTGCTGGCTGCCCGACCGAGGCTTCCCGTCAAGATTCCCGCTTCCAGGCAGTGTTGGCCGTAAGGGTTAAGGCCTTATTAAGGTTAAGGCTTATTAAGGCCTTATCATAAGCCTTAACTGTGAAGCCTCCGGACGTTAAGGGCTTAAGGCTGAGGGCCGGGAGAAGCCAAGCCGCTCGGCATCAGTGCCATCCTCATCACCTTTTGATTTCCGACATGAGAATCGCTGAGGTCGCCGGTGTTCAGCACAAACCAGTCAATTAATTTCAAGAAATGCCTTTAAATATAAATGATGGCGTTGATATAGGCTCAGGCCTTTCACTAACAATTCTCTCCAGTAAGTTATTTCTTCTTGCACTCAGAGAGATATAGTGCAGCTGTATGTCTGAAGGTAAGTAGGTACTCGAATGCTATTTTTCACTGTACTTCAGAGCATAGACAACGCTTGATCGTGGCAAACACAGCGTGGGACAGCACTTCCCAAAAAGGCAATTAATATGTTAAGGGCTTACCCTTAAATAAGCCTTAAGGCTTAATAACCCTTAATGGCCGGCCAGGTGTGTCCATAAGCCTTAATTGCCAACACTGCTTCCAGGACGCAAACCTGGCTCCATCGGAGATCCCACGTCGCGTCTGCCATTGTGCGCCCGAGCATATCGAAATTCTTTGATGCGACTGCCAGTGGCAAGTTGGACTGACGCGGCCGCGGCGCCGCCCTTGCTTACGCCGTCTCTGTGCGTCTCCGCACTTCTCGCGGATCGTGGGACTCTGTATTGTCTGTACGGTCGACGTCTGAGTCACCCAGTTGCTTTTGAAACGCCGCGTGGATTTGGCGTGGAACGCAGTAACAATTGCTTCTCTCGACAAAGTTGACATGCGCGGCAAAAGGAGGCCTGCAACGTTTGCATTCTTTTTTCCCCTTTTCCCACTGGCATGTATGGCGACCGAAATGCTGAGCTCTAATCCGCGCTTCTGCACAGACTTTCTCTCACAACAATATGCTCCGTCTGAGAATCGGTTTTTTCTTTCTTGTGGCGGGCAACGCATATGTTTAGCCATCTCCCATGCCAAACGCTCTCGAATCCGCCAGGATGCCATAATTCACCCAGGATCACACCTTTTCCTGAACCCTGCAACTGTTATCTGTTCGACCAGAACCTCTCTAGTCCCAACACAGGGCGTTCTGATGTCGTCGACTGGGTACGTATGGCTTATCATGATATGGCGACATGGATGCCAGTGGCTCAGGAGGCTTCGGCGACTCAATCCGTTTCGAAACAGAGTAAGTAGGACAGCAACTGTATTAGTATTGTTCGGCACGATATCAATGTGTTTGCGGATTCTGACAATATCGCAGAACGCCGGTGGCGGCCTTCGTTTCCCGATATCTCGTATTTAATTAGTGTGTGTCTTCATCCCTCGTACTGACACCGTCTGACCCTCACACTCTCGGGAGTTGCTGATTCTATTATGGATTCACAATTGGACAGATTAACCCTAGTAATGCTGGGCTCCTTTAATGACTGTCGAACTTACACCGAACCCCAACTTATTCTTCAGACCCGGGGTTCCAGATTTTCATCATTAGGTACTACTTGTATTGGTTTCAGAGCAATGTCGAATTGACCTAGGACAAAAAACAACTAGAAAACAGATGTCGCATATTCAAGAATCAAGATGTTTACCGCGGATCCTCTACTTCACGTCGCGCAGCCAATCCACCTCCACCGCCACCGGCAGCCCTTCCAAACATGCACGCATCTGCTTTATCGTCGCAGCGCGATCGTAGTTCGTTGCAGCGCACCCTGTCTTTACACACACCGCGGCCCAGCAAGCCTTCGCCTCCACCCAGCCACCCATTCCGCCCTCACTCCACATTCCCTCCCTGAGCGCGTCGCCGTTCGCGCACTTGTCAAGCTCGCGCACCACGCGGTGCTTTAGCTCACGCCAGGTGCGATTCTCCAGAGGCGTAACCGCGCACGCAGAGCAGTAGAAAGGCTGACCGTTCCCAGCCAAGAACCGCTCAGGGCTGTCGAGCAACTCGCGGAACGCGTCGCGTCGGCCGCGGTGTAAGCAAAGAAGGGGTAGCGTCGCCGTGGCAGGCATACTTGCAAGGATATCCGCATGTGCCGTATCAAAAAGATCAAGAGAAAGTGTGTGGGTGGAGGCGAGTTGCGTCTCAGCACGGAATCCGAAGTGCGAGGCAAGGGCGTAGACGCGGAGCGGGTCGGTGGCCAAGAATTTGTGTGAAGTGAGCGCCGGGCGGAGAGACGCGATGGGGCCCGGGGCATCCCAGTTCTGTGCGAGGGAGAGGACAGCGGATAGTTCAACTAGCGACGTCCAGGGCGATGTCGCGAGGCCACACATGAGGCGTAATAGTGGCTCTACGGCGATATCGGGCTCGTGGATCGCAATGGGTTCGGTAGTGTGGCCCCCGGGCGGCGGCGGAAGAGAGAGCAAAGTCTTGAATAGACCTGAGGTCGTGCGTAAAGTGTAGGCATGCACGCGGTAGAGCGTCCCTTCGGACGACGCGATCACGATTTCGGCGTCGGGGGCGGCGAAGGCGAGGTGATATGTCGGAGTATGTGTACACGGCGCAGATTGTTCGTGCGTGTCGGGCTTGCGACTACTCTCCTGAGTTGCGGCCATGGAGGTTAAAATTTCAAGGCTCTGAAAGCATGAACAGCGCGTGGCGACTGTTTACCTCGAGGCAACCCACGAGCAACGCAGCACGTGGATTTGATTTCGAGGTCTAAGGTTCGGGAGGGGGTCAGCCAGAGAAGTTGCAGAGAAGCGCTTATGACAATGTCATTTTCAAACGAGATCCTCGGTGGCTATTGATCCCTGCACAGTGAAAACGGGCAAATCGGGATGCTTGGTTGGCGCCGTCGGCCACTGAGGACGTCGCTTATCATTGTCGCGTCCCTCAGGGGAAAATTCGACAGACAGCGAGCTCGACCAGATGAGGGAGCTGTGAGGAAGTAACCTGTGTATTTCCGTCGACCAACACACCGTCAGTATGTGCAGGAAATCCAAACTGAGGCGGGAACAGTGAGGATCCCCACCGTATCCGGCATATAATAGACGGTACGGTTATACGGTACCCGTAACCGTCCCGCCCAAGGCCTCGCACGACCTGATAATAGGCGATGATGTGGTTACGGGTTGGACTGTATGAACCCTCAATACGGCCGTATAAGGTACCATAATTGTTTGCAATGTGATGGTTTAGTGCATGCTGACGATACCAACGGCGGCTTGGATAGAAGTTAATGTTGCTGCCAGCCCGTCGTCCCGCTCATTTTCTTGCGTCGTATTGACAATGAATTGAAACTTCAATTGAAGGTAGGAAATTGGTAGGAAACTATTTCCTAAAATGGTTAGCCAAGGCAAAGCTAAGCCTTATGATTGACCCTTACCTTAATAACCATTAACATCCCTGAGGGCCGAGTATTAACCCTCAATGGCCAACGCTGGAAAGACTTGGGACCTGGGGAAGACGAGAAACGACTTTGAGACAAAGGCCTTTGACACACAGACCCAAATACCCGCCACCCCGTGATTTTAGTCTGTCTTCTCCCGACACCTTCAGGCTTCTGCGCTTCTAGCGCACACGACATCTCCTTTTGCTCCCAATATGTCGGCAACCACCAGTCCAGGCGACCCCGAGCTCGACCACGAAGCCGGCGAAGACAATGGGGACGCCATCGTCGTCTTGACACCGGACACCGCCACGCTCGAGCGTGCGCTCGCAGAGCGCGCGGCGAAGAGGCAGGCGGTGGCAAGCAAGAAGCGACAGACGGCGACGGATAAGCAGGCGTTTGTCAGTCTTTTTCTTTTTGTTTCAAAATGGACCGCTGAGCTGACACAAAAAATTGGGTGATTAAATGCAGGGAGTGACCTTGATGAAAATAAAAAATTACGAGGGTGCAGCAGCGTGCTTCGCAGATGCTTGCAAGCTATGGAGGGGGAACCCTGTCGCCCACTGCGACCTCGCTACTGCGTATCTGCATCTGGGGAGGTGGGTTTCCCGTGCACGTACCCAAGCGCCTATTTCATTATCACTTATGCTAGAGGACAGGTTTAAGGACGCAGAAGCATCAGCTTCGACGGCACTTGCGCTGGACCCGAAGCTCGTTGAGGCGCGGTATGCGCGCGCAATGGCCCGCAAGGGCTGCGGAAACGTTCGCGGCGCCATCATCGGTGAGCCATTTCCCCTTTATTTTTCACTCTATTCTCCTGTTTTCGGGGCAAGTTTTCCTTTTCTCTACCGCTCTCCCTCAAGGCATTTGTCTCTCCTCATTCTCACTAGGGTGCGTTGGCACCATGTCGAGTCGCAACCGTCGATCGAAGTGCGGAGATAGGCATCACATCGAGGTCGTGAACCTAGGCTTCAGATGGTCTCGGCACCCCCACTTCCCGCGTTGAGGCCTACTCCAGCGTCGTGTATGATGGAGCCATGGTGCGGCGACGTCGGCGGGACTGTGATTTTCTCTTCGCCGCTGCTCTTCTGTTTCCTTGTTCCAAGTTTTTTGTCACGGTGGCTATTTGGAGGGGATTGTCCCTATGTTACGCGCTTTGATTTTGGTTGCGACGTGCCCTATTCGACGGAGGTGGCGGTGATACCTGGACCATGGGCCCTACTCGTCTACGGAAGCTTTGGCCAAAAGACGAAGAGATTTGAAGCGAGTACGGCCCCGCGTCGTTGGCGAGCTTCGCGCGCTGATTGCAGTTGTGCATAAGGGACTCGCGGGGGTTTCTGCAGGCATCTTCTCAATGGTCTTTCCCTCGCATCGCACCGTCCACCTTGTCGGCTTTTCCCTGCATTCGTCAGCCTTGTTCTGTCCTGCCACGAATGAGGCACGTACTGCGGTGGTGCACCTGTGGAATGAATTCGCGTACCGTGGGCAGTGTCGTCGTGTGGGTGCATGATGATCGAGAGGTCTTTGTCCCTTTTGCGCCCGTAATAATATTTTCAAGATGATCCTCCGTCTGGTGACTGGTGCTATCTCTCTCTCGTTATGTTGCTCTACGTCTTCCTTTCCCTTTGCTTTCCTTTGATTCCCGTACTAACGGAATTATCCAGACCTGACGACCGTCCTTGAGCTTGCTCCCGACAACGTCAGTGCACAGGCTGCACTGCGCGATTTAGAGGGCGCACGCGACACTCCCCCCGCTTCCACCTCTGCTTTGGATCCTTCGACGGCTCCCGCAGCTTCGGGCGAAGCCGCTGCAGCTACAGCTGCAGACGCTCCCGCCCCCACCGAGCCCCCCGCGCCTGTCGAGGGTGCCGCGGACACAGAAGCCACCTACGCCCACCCGCTCCCTACCTCTCCGCCCATAGCTCCCTCCGCTCTCTTCGACGACGACTCCGCGTCGGACACCTCAGACGCCCTGCACACGGGCTCGCGCACCCCGTGTCTCTTCTACAACACCTCCTCCTGCGCGCGTGGCGCGGCATGCGCGTTCTCGCACGCGCCTGACCGGCGGAGCGTGCGCGACGGGCTGGGGAAGAACGTGTGTCTGTATTCGCTGGTGGGGCTGTGTAAGTTTGGGCCCAAGTGTATATATAAACATGGGCGGGAGGCGTTGGGGGCGGGATGGTGGGATACGGAGGAAGGGGTGGCGAAGATGCGGGAGAAGGTGGACCGGGAGCGGGAGGAGAGGAGGAAAGGGAGGGAGGAGAGGGAGAAGCGCGGGAAGGGCAAGGGGAAAGGAAAAGGAAAGGGCAAGGGTAAGGCAGCGGCGGGTGCGGGTGCGGGTGAAGGCCCAGAAGAAGGGGCCGTAGGAGCAGCGGCGAACGGTGACGCTGCCCGCGACGTGACTGACTCGAAGTCGGTGCCCAAGAACAGCTCACGGCCCAAGGGCAAACCGAAAAAAGGCCCTAGGGCTGACCCTAATGCCAATGTCAATGCCAGCGTGCTTGCGAGCATCAGCGCGCAGCACGCTGCGCTATCGGCAGAGCTTTCGCGGCGGATGGCGCTTTTCCATTTGAATATGGGCGTCGCCCCGTATGACGGGTTCGTCGGCATGCCAGCTGGCATCGTTGCCCAGGAAAGCGCCAGCGCGGGCTTTACGGAGTACGCCCCTCCGCCCCGCGCAGCTGACGTACGTTCCTCTCTCTATTTCTACCCTTCCTCCCTTCGTCTTCCACCTCCTTTCGCTTTTTCCACCCTCCGTATACCCTCTCTGCATTGGCCTGCTTTTCACTTCCCCATCCCCCTCTTTACATCTGCTCCTCGTTCTTCCTTTGTGCAATATGCTGACGCGCTCACAGGCACACGACGCGGAGGGAGCAGGGCTATCGTACAACTAACTGACCTCTGGGCGCCATGGATGGCGGGGAGTTGTCACACTCACTGGCGGTCAGGATGATATATATTGATGGGACGAGATGCTATCTAAATTATTTATCTTTTTACATTTAACGTATTTATGCATGTATCGGGGAGGTATACTAGACAATGATTGGCCGGCTAGTATCTGGATCGCCCGCCCAATGGATGAAAGAAACAGTCTGAGTTTGCATTCGAAACGCGATCACGTGTACCATGCGGCTACCGCGACGAGTCACGTTGGTCGACGGCAATTTGAGCCTCTCAAGCACGAAAATGCAAAGTTGGAATTTCGGGTATGATAAAGCTGAGATGATACAGTGCTCTGCTGTCTTGTTACTCAACATATGCAGAGGCTGGTTACGAAAAACACCGAAGTAACAGAGTCGCGACGGCCGTGTGGTGTGGATCGGCTAAACACCCAAACTCAAACAAGTTTCAAGTATTGCACTTTGACCTACTTTGACATATTCTTGTGCTCTAGCCAAGACTTAGACTCCCGACCAACTCCCGACTGACAATAAATATTTTTTTCGCGGCGAGATGGCACATCACTGATTCGATCAATGAATCACCTGTTATGATAAACACCCCTATCCCACAACCATTGCCAAAGTTCAACTTATTGTAACTCGATTGGTTTCTCATTGGGCTCATGTCCTCGGCATCATTTGATGTTCGTTTCTTGTAGCAGGATTATATTTTCAAGATGAACTTGAGCAAATCCAACAACTTTCAACAGCGAAGTAAAATTTTCCTGCGGTCGATTTGGGACATCAATGATGGTATCAATGATTATTCAGCTTTGTCAGTGTTTCGCCGATCTGCCCTGATCTGCGGCATCATGTGCCCCACACAACTCCGCATCTCAATGGTTCACATGACCTTCGCCTATGTTGAAACAACCGCACCTGCTTCTCATGCCGTAGTCGGTTAAAAGGCCAAGACCCTTCGTTGACGAGCCTACCTCCCACAATGCTTCACCCGCGTCTCCTTCGCGCAGTTCTGCTGCTCGCCAGCAGCGCAATAGCTGTGGTTGAAGGACGATTAGTCAACACCAGCGCAACTGGTACATGTCCGGGATATTCTCTGCACTCGTTGTCGCAGACCGCAAACGGCTTGACTGCAAAGCTCAATCTTGCTGGAGCCGCGTGCAATTTGTTTGGGGAAGACGTCGCCAACTTAACGATCCAAGTCACCTACGAAACGGAAACGCGGTGAGCACGGTCACTGTCGTCATATTCGGGTCTAAATGTGCAAGACAGACTTCACGTCAACATATTCGACACGGCAAATTCTCAATTTACCATCCCCAAGTCCGTTTTTGCCCGACCCAGTGCATCGGGCTCCACGAACGCTAAAAAATCCGATCTTGTATTCAACTACGATGCGACTCCGTTCGCCTTCTGGATAACGCGTCAGTCGGCCCCTCATTCTACCCCGCTTTTCGATACCCGGGTATCTTCTTTGCCCGCAACCCCCATCGCCCCTGTGATTCCGAGCGACAACTCGACTGCGTTGGCCGGTTTCCCGCTGATATTCGAGAACCAGTACCTCCAAGTAAGCTTGGTATGTCATCCAGAAACAATGCTGACGCGTTGTTAGCTTGCATCCGCTTTGCCCCTCGGCGCCAATATCTACGGACTGGGAGAAGTCGTCTCGAGCAGTGGAATTAGACGTGATGTCGGAACCGACGGCGGTATTGGCACAATCCAAAATGATTGGGGTGAGGCGTTCTAATTTTTATCGACCTTCGCTGAGTCTGTCTTCAGCGCGCGACATTGCCGACCCGGTCGACCAAAATATGTACGTGCATATCGCCTTCTGTACATTGCCTTCTGCGGATTCCTCTAATCTCGCTCAGCTACGGAGTCCACCCTATCTATATGGAGCACCGTTTTAATCCCACCACCAACACGTCGCAATCACACGGTGTCTTCCTGCTCAAGTACGTAGACCTCTCACGCGGCCCGTCTCATACATAGCTCACGCGCTTCTAACTAGCCCCACCGGCGCAGATATCTTGCTCCTCACGCCGCCCGGCTCGAATGTTTCTTTGATTGAATACCGCCTGCTTGGCGGCACGCTCGACTTTTATTTCCTCGCCGGCCCGACACCGCGCACGGTCATTGAGCAGTACTCCGCGATCGTAGGTACGCCAACATGGCAACCGTACTGGGGCTTTGGGTTCCACCTCTGCCGCTGGGGATACCCGAGTCTTGCCGCGGTCAAGGAGGTCGTCGCGAAGATGCGTGCTGCGAAGATCCCTCTTGAGACGATGTGGAATGATATTGATGTATACCATGCTTTCCGCGACTTTACCTCTGACCCGGTGAGCTTCAACGGGGACGAGATGCGGGAGTGGGTTAAAGAGTTGGTGCGTTGTTGTTCAATTATTACATCGAGTTCGAAATTTAGCGATTCATGGATAGCACGCAAATAACCAACACTGTGAGTATTTTTGCGTTGTCGGCAAGTACTCGAGGCTGATACAATAATTATAGACATCCCTATCGTGGACGCAGCGATCGGAAAGGAAATTAACAGCACGGACATTGTGCGTATTTCCGCGTGGTTCCCATCTGTTTCTTCAACTGATCACGATATCCTTAGTACGACCCTTATCGCAAGGGCACCGAGCTGTATGCGTCTTTTCTCTATTTCAACATTCGTCCACATGATTGATCCTCACGCAGCGATGTTTTCATTAAGAACCCCGACGGCACGGAGTACGTGGGGCAGGTGTGGCCAGGTTATACGGCAAGTATCTTTGTTCTAAAATTTCGAGTTCATCCTGATGGAAGTGTAGGTCTTCCCTGATTGGTTCGCACCGAACGCGCTCAGTTGGTGGACCGAGGGGTTGAAGAATTGGTCCGCAGGCGGTGTCGAGTTCAGCGGTGCGTTCCATTTCACTCAGATATACGTACATGTTCTTATTTCTCCGGCACGTAGGCATCTGGTTGGATATGAATGAAGCGAGTTCATTCTGCGACGGCTCTTGGTGAGTACCATTATTAGTACTTGTTATTTCATTTTCAACATATCACGGCTTGTACAATAGCGGAACCGGAATCGACATCAGCAACACCTCCAGTGCGCCTTGATTTCTGTTTTCTTCTCAGCATTTACTTAGGAGAATTTCCAGCACCGTTCCTCCTGCCTGGCATGCCTGGAAACCTTGTCACAGACTACCCCGAAGGATACAATGCGACCATCTCGGGCCCGAGCGGGAACATCACCGTCAACGGTACGCTCACGTACGGCGCAACGGCGGGCTCCACGCTGTCTACCCGCGGCATCGGCGCGGGCAATCAAACCGGTGTCGAACTCAACACACCTCCATATGCGATTCACAACGGTTTGTTATGCCCTTCGCTTCCATATTGTAAAACTGAATGCTGACCACAGCAAACGGTCGCTTGTCGAGCCATGGGTTGGCAACGAATGCCACACATCATGGCGGGTATGTTGAGCTGGACACGCACAATCTGTGGGGGTTAATGGAGGCGGAAGCGACGCACAAAGCGCTGAAGACTCTTCTCCCGGGGCAGCGACCGTTCATCATCAGCCGCTCCGCGTTCGCATCCGCAGGCAAGTGGGCCGGACACTGGGTGCGTTTCCTCTTTGTCTTCTGCATGTTGAAAATCGCTAATCGGACGTGTATTAGCTCGGCGACAACTACTCCAAATGGGAGTACATGTACTACTCCATCCAGGGAATACTGCAACACCAAATGTTCCAGATTCCTTTCGTCGGCGCGGATACATGTGGGTTCAACGACAACACGGATGAAGAGCTGTGCAATAGATGGATGCAGCTCGCCGCGTTCACACCGTTCTACCGCAACCACAACATCAAGGGCGCAATTTCACAAGAGCCTTTCGTGTGGGACAGTGTCGCAAACGCGTCGCGGACGGCCATTGCGGTACGGTATTCACTGCTACCGTATTGGGTGAGTTGATCACGTTGTTGAGATGAAGTCTCGCTGATATCCATGGATGTATAGTATTCACTTTTCGCCAACGCGTCGCTGACCGGGACGCCACCTGTGCGCGCGCTGTTCTGGGAGTTCCCCGATGAACCAGAACTCTTCGCTCTTGATAGTCAGTTCTTGGTTGGAAGCGATATCCTCGTCACGCCTGTCTTGACACCCAACGTCTCCAGTGTTAATGGTATGTGTTTTGGATCGCACGCCAAGATTCCTTGTTGACTTCTTTCTGTGCCTACTAGGGATCTTCCCTGGCCGCGGAAAGACCGTGTGGCGCGATTGGTACACGCACGACGTTGTGAAGGCCGCTTCGGGAACCAACACCACGCTCGCAGCCCCACTAGGGCACATCAATGTTCATATCCGCGATGGAGCGGCACTTCTGCTGCACCAGACGCCAGCATACACTACTGAGGAGACGCGCCAGGGGCCATTCGCGCTGCTCGTCACACAGTCCGCGAACGGCGCCGCCTTTGGCTCGACCTACTTCGATGATGGTATATCTGACCCGCCGGGCCCGAGCACCACCGTTACCGTCACGGCGAGCAAGAGCAGCGTCAGGATCGCTAGTGCTGGAAAGTTCAAGATCGCACAGAAGCTGGCGCAAGTGACTGTTCTAGGGGTCGCGACGAAGCCCAAGTCTGTATCTGTTGGCGGCCAAGCGGTGAAGAGCTTCACGTATGCGAGCGCACAGCAGAAGGTAGTGCTGACAGGATTGAGCGTGGACTTGAACAAAAAGACTACGATTGAGTGGAAATGAACGAGATGAAGTACAGGTATAATAATATAGTACAGCGGTTTTATGTAGCCGCCAGCCACCAAATAAAACAATGACGTCTGAACGTTTTTGTGTCTAGTTTGAAGCTTGAAGCGACCGCAGTGGACAATAACCAACTGCACAATGGGATTAGCATTGGAAACCCTCACGCCGCCCGAAGATTCCGCTTCAACACCACATGGTTTTGCAACCAGTGAAGCGAGCTGATGTCTATAAATTTGGGAGTATCTACCTCCAAAAAGGTCAGAGGATACCCCAACGCGATTCTAGCCTCCACAGCCGAGCGCAAAGCACGATAATTGGCGTTATCGAGCGTAAGACTCTGGAGATGAGGCCAAAGGATTGGATCGGCCTTCGATAAGGACGAAAGGAACGCGCTGCAGTCGACGTGGAGAAGACTGAGGCGTTCGAGGACAGGAAATGCAACGGCCAAGTACCCATGCATGGTGCATTGGGGAATGGATGCCAATTTGAGGGTGCGGAGGGAGAGGAACTCGAGAGACTTCTCGGAGAGTGTGGTCGTGAATGTGTTCCAGCAACCGGCACTCAAGCCGTCCAAAGTAAGTTCTTCGAGATCCGGAGCGCCGAGAACGTTACAGAGGGACCGAAAATCATCTCTATAAAAGTTTCCCAAGGAGAGGCTCGTGAGTGAGGATATGTAGGACGTAAATGCAGCACCAGCTGCGACGCTGAGCGAGGGCAGGCTGGTATGGAGGGAAAGATGGCGGAGACGAGATATCGCTTGTGTTTCTCGTGAAGCAGCGTCGAACTGCTCGGCGAGCTGCAACAAGATGGCTGCTGAAGTCGCAAAGAGATCTAAATGCTCTAGGCGATGAATGAATAGAGAGACCTCGGAGTTCTCCAAGGTGACGCCGTGTAGGGTGAGGGATTTCAGTGCGGTCATGGAGCTGAAGGGGATAGCGAGTGCATTATTCCCAGCGTCGCTGACGCGGAGCTGGAGGGACTCCAGCTGCGGCACCGTCTTGCACCCGACGTTGTCCTGAATGTATGAAAAGTTGTTGACTGTAGTGATTATGCAAAGACCGCGCCAGCGATAGGCTACAGACCAAATTTTCAAAATAATCGCCCAAAATTCGATGAATTGTTTCCCAGTGATGTTGAACGGGACGTCCAACCAGATGTCGAGACGCAAGTTACTGGATCTCCGAAAACACTGGTCCAACATTTCAGGGAGACCAGTGCGACAATGAAAGATGCGAATGTCGGTCCACAGCTCCGGAAGGCCCTGCGATATATCGCGCCAAAACCTGCAGACGCGATGCAGGATGTGAACCGGGGATACTGTACTATTTCGGTCAATTCTCGTGTCACGCGTCACAGGGCCCGAAATTTTCGAAATTTTTTCGAAAAGTCACGGTCACCGGCAGGATTTTCGAACATGCCAGCAAAGTCACAAAATTGGCGAAAGTTGCTCGAAAATTCATTTTTAGGCTTGCACCCTTGTTTTCTGTTGAAATATTGCCAAATTCACTTCTCCAGACCTAACACAGTTGAACTCACCTCTTTCAGGCGTAAATTGACCTCAACACCCTGTCAATACCATTGTTTTTTGGCACACAACCTCCATTTCCTTCACTGTGCTCAGAGGTTCTTCCCTGCACTCGGGGGCATGGACCAAAGTAAAGAAGGAAGAGGCCTTGCGTAGCGAAAGGTTCTTAGGCATTTTCGAATTTTTTTCAGATGTCACGGCCTCCTCAACCCATTTTCGAAATCTCAAGTTCGAATCGGCCGGTCACAGGTCACAGGCGATGAGAATTGACCGAAATAGTACAGTACTGCACTAGGTTTTTGATCGGGGGACGATCTGAATGCATGGATGAAGGAGAAGATAGCGCAGATAAGTTCGGCAGGAAGGGAGTGGATTCCTTGCCCAGTCTCTGAGTCCAAAAACCCCTGGCTGCTCTCCATTGAACGAAATGTCGACGATTCCTCGATGGCGTGAAAGTGGATGAGTTACTCAGCACAGGTGACTGTGCATGGATGACTCGAAGCCCGATCAAAGTCCGATGACGGTTGATTACAGACTTGATCCGTACAGATCCGGTAGTTCAAGTTCAACTTTCAAAATTACGCACCATTTGCATGTGTATTAGACTCATAAACCAGTCACTTTCTCAGCTCACATAGACGGAGAAATCGCGCAATCGCTACAGATTTTGATAAGTTAGAAAACAAATAGATGCGTGCTGGTACACCGCCAATTGTCCACCATTCAAATTTGAGATGGAAGGTTCGGCTGATGTCCGGTCACTCCGCCATTGTTTCCCGATATGGCACGCATGTCGAGTCCATGTGATTCATTGTGAACGACACAGCTGTCTCCCATCTGCTGTGCAGCCCAAGACCAGCTCTGCTCTGGCTACTGGATAGCTGGATCTCTGTCTGGCATACAATTAAAGAATTATGATTCATAATTCGAGTCTACTAAGTGTACTATAAGTATACTAATATACTTAAGCGCATTTCGTCTCTGACCCGTTGGAAAGGGAGAACTCCATCGCATTCAAGTCAGGATGTGGAATGAGAGACCCAAGTGCAACTGTACTACATGAGCCTTCCATTTGAAGGCCCTTGTTGTTTGTGCATGGCGGCGGCGCGTCTCGCGTACTGTTCGTGTCAAAACACATGTACACCGCGACAATGCCACTGATCGCTCTTCGCATCTTTCTGCTTAACCACCACCTTCATCTGACGCACTGCCGTCTCTCGTTCTGCCCCAGGCTGCCACCGTCCTTTGGTCTAACATCAACTCTGTCCGCAACCCCTTGACATACGTGCAAGTTCCTCCAGCCTCATCTGTGCAACCTCCGGTCTTCGTATGGCTGCCACCCGCACCCAGCCTACGTAACACGTTGGTGCTGGCCTCGAAACCTCAAGACACAGTTTCCGCAAGTTTTTCTCTCAAGCTATATCAAGTTCTACTCGTTACATGCTGGCCATTCTCGAATATCAATATCTTGAAGCCGGGTCGCCGAATTTCTAGCCCAAGTCCTTTCAAGTCATCAAGTTATTTTCCTCAACCTTCTTGAACTGCTCTCCCTCGTCAACCTCCACAAGTCCCATCTTCCCAAGACACCCAGCCACCATACCCAGCCTGATGCCTTCGCTTCACTTCTCCGAGCTCGGGACCCTCACCTGCAAGTCCTGTCTTCTAGAGCCACCCTGAACCGCACCCCTCTCCCTCGCCAGCCACAGCAGCTTCCCCTCCTGCCTGCCGCACCCGCGAACACCCCCCTCCCCGCCATTCCGCACACCAAACAGCGCGTCGACGGCGCGTGGACAGGCGGGCGACGGACCTGACAGAGGGCGTGGTTCGTGGTTCGTGGCTACTGTTTCGTCTTTTGTATGCTTTACGTAGTTGAAATGCACTTCACATTTGCGAACTACACATGAATTTTATGCCACCCAATTCACTATCTGAAGGAAGAACGACAACAATGAGTGCTTCTATGTGCATTGTTATTCGGCAAACACACAATGCTCCATCACAATGAGCGCTGGAAAGTGATCTGTCCGTGACGTTGAATGGAGCCACAATGGAGGGATTCCTATCCAAAACTGGCCACAATGTGATATGTGAGTGTCAACCATCTGATTTCTCAATCCATGACCGATGTGGCCACCACGTCGCAGCCACGTTCAAACAAATTGGCGGTGTAGTTTCCTGTAATTTCAGGAACGAGTTCCGCGAGTCAAAATAGATTGCTGATGGTAATTACCCGATGGGGACGAGCCTCCACTATCTCTTGACCTCGCCGCGTCCCCGGGACTCCCCTAGCTCTAACCCCCTAGGTGTTTCCCTTATCTGTCCATCACGAAATGATTGACATGGTAAGTATAAGACGCCCGAACGTCTGACCGAGGCATAAGCCGTGTACACCGTGACATTTTCCCTGTGGCCAGTATTCACGGCGAAACTTATACATTGAAAAAAGTTTCATGGCTCTGGATTACTATGGCAGCATTGCAGCAACAGTGCAGCCGCTGTCAAAGTCGTCATGATTGGCAGATCCCCCGCAAGATCCTCATGTTTTTCATTGATGAGCATCCCCACGCTTCCCCGTGTCATGTGCTTGCCCGAGGGGCAGCCCGACCGGGCCGACCCTAGATGGCGCCTAACTTGAAAAAAGCTCGAAAGGGCGGCGAAGAATTCTGAAGATCGGCTTCGACTTTCTGCGCGGTAAGTGACTTCGGAAGCAAATTTGGTCCATTATCTCTCAAGTACATACTGATCCACAGCGTACACTGTACCGTACAGGGTACTTGGTAGGTCACGGCCTTGGAACGGGTCAAATGTTTGATGAAATGTAGATCACCCCATCAACGCAACATGCGGGAAGTGAGTTCAGACGGTCACCTGTTGTTAGAATCGCCATGGTGCATTGCATCGTATGGGTATGATACTGATATATCCTCTCCTTTAAAAGTGGGCTTGTTCGACCATGATCCAAGAACCTCGCCCTTGGTAGAGTCTAGCTGTCGATGCAAGCTTTCACATTGACCTGCCTAGTACTGGGCCTGTTCTCGGGGTCTTTCGCGTCGCCGGTTCTCACGTCGCGGACTATTTCCTCTTCTCTGTACGACGACCTTGTGCTGTACACCCAGTATTCCTCGGCCGCGTACCAGCTAATCTGCCCGAGTCCCCTCGGTACTACTCTTGTCGAATCCGTCAGTCTCCATCTTGGCTCTTGTGGGTTGCGGATCGACTGATCCAAGCATAGTTTTCGGCCGAGAATACCCAGGGCTTCATATCTAGGGATGACGACCGGGAAGAAATCGTTGTATCATTTCGAGGATCTTTCAGTCTCGCCGATGTTGCCACTGGTATGCTTCATATATTTGTGGTTCATATCTCGAGTTAATTCTTTTTGCCAGATGTTGATCTCTTCCTGGTACCGTTTACGTCCCCCGGAATCGCTCAGTCCTTCAATGTCCACGCGGGCTTCTTGGACGCATACAATGATGTCGCAGACATTGTATTGAGCGCGGTCAAGGCTCAAGTCAAACGATTCCCGAGTTATTCTGTGGTCGTTACAGGTTAGCCGGAAAATGTTCTTTCATCATCCTTGAAAACTCATGGTCTCTAGGTCACAGTCTCGGAGGAGCACTTGCGGCCCTGGGCGGAGTTTCTGTCAAGATCGCTCTTCCGAAAGTTGCGCTGAAGCTCTACACCTTCGGTTATTTATTTCATTGCGGTTGCTTCTGCTGTTTGTTCACATGAATTCATACCAGGCCAACCACGAACAGGCGACGCCAAATGGGCTGCGTTTGCCGAATCTACCATTGGTGCCGGTAATATTTTCCGAGGTATGTACTCTGCTTACTATGTAGTGCGTGTCTCAACCTCCCCCGTCTCGCAGGCGTGCACACATACGGCAAGCAATTCCACGAAATTAACTATATTTGGTCGTCTTACTCTGCACTTACAGACGGTGTCCCAACCATAATCCCGCGTTTCCTGGGATATGAGCACCAGTGAGTGGTGCGATTGTCAGCTGCATCTCTTACCAAATTTTGAATTTCACAGCTCGACTGAATACTGGCAGTTCGAGGATCCGGGCCTCTTTACGTCTGACCCCACGACAGTACAGCAATGTTCTGGCGAGGAAGACCCATCATGCAGCGACTCAATACGTACGCCTATGTTTCTTCTCTCCTAATCCTGCTGCTCAACTGCACTATATATGTTCAGCGTCGACTGGAATTAACGCCGCACATATATTTTACTTTGGGCAAGGTAGGTTCGATTTCCGGGAAGCTGTCGTTCGTACTGATGGATCTTCAGTCATGGCTGTGGACCCACTGCTTTGCGTATGATAGCGCTGGGTTGCATAGTAAATGTATTCATGAATAAATCACGTCCTGTAACTGTTTCTCTAAGAGTGGCGATTCTGGTGGAGCCACAAGCCGGGTAAGAAATATAGACACACTCAAGCATCATTTGAATTTGGTCTCCGTTTGCCCGAGAGGACTTGGTTCAAGGGTTGATTTTTTTGTTTGATTCGGTCTACATAATCGCGGCCGCCATCAGATCACAAATGATCCGTTCTGGAATGACATCAACCTTCTTGCCTCTTCTTGCCTTCTCCAACCACCAGACGTGAAGCGAATGGCTTAGGAAGGCCGCTAGCACACGATATTGCTCGTCCGTTGGACGTGGAAGGAGTAGAGTAGGTGAGCGGACATGAGAACTGTCGGGACTCATCGGGTCCATTATCATGTCCGACTATTCAGTGACCGCCATCAGCACGTCTCTTTCTTTACTCAGTGGAGAGAGTGTTTACCTGTATCGTTGCAGACTTGCAGTGCCTGCTTCCCTCTCATAGATCCACGCGCTCTTCTCTTTGGGCCGAATGTACAGGACCCAACATCGCATCGGTGTTCATATGATTTCATATTTCGTCCACTCAGGTAATCCCTACGTCAACCATACGTCCAATATATCGCCCACTATATTCTAGGCGCTCGTACCCTCGCTGAATCTGCATGAGTAGACGGTCTCGAGGGCATGCGTATACCTTGAATTCCGCACTGATCGCGTCCCCGTGTCGTTCAGTGCACGTCCCGCGGCCCAATACGCAACCCTTCCGTACCTCGTCTCGTAGCGGACCTTACCACCACGTAATATCAAGTCCCACATGGTAATTTTCAGGAGAACACCTGCTGGGATCAGTTGATAGCGGCGATACGTGGACCGGAGAAGGATGCAAACGTCGGCGCACTGAACCAGTTAGTTAATTTCTAAATCTTTGTCGACTGTATCACTTTAAAGGCTGAGTTTCTTTCCTCCGATTCAGCGACCTGTCTCAAGCTTCGACACAATGCGAGCTTTCACAATGACCTCCTACGTGCTTGTCGTTTTATTCCGAGTCCTCTCCACTTCCTTCGCGTCGCCCGCTCCGACGTCCCGTCCTATTTCTTCGACTTTGTACAACGATTTCATCCAGTACACCAAGTACTCTTCAGCCGTTTACCAGCCGTCCTGCCCACAACCCCTCGGCAACACTTTGGTCGAATTCGTAAGTTGGGACGTTGCTGACTTCCAGAACCGATGTCTCACCTGGCACCCAGTTTTCGGAAGGAGGGACCCAGGCTTTTATCGCGAGGGATGACAGTCGGGAAGAAATTGTTGTATCGTTCCGCGGATCCTTCGATTCGGACGATGTGGCTACCGGCAGGTCTCCTCTTCCCAGTTTTTTATTTACTCACTGGCACTCGGCAGACCTCGACATGTTCCTGGTTCCGTTCGTATCATTGGGGATTTCTAAATCATTCAATGTTCATTCGGGCTTCTTGGCTGCGTACAACCGTGTTGCTGGCTCTGTGTTGACGGTCGTAAAGGCTCAAGTTTCAAAGTTCCCCGAGTACGCCGTCATTGTCACAGGTCGAGAAATTTAACTGTTCCTCCTCGGGCTCTCTAACCTGATTAATCGATAGGTCACAGCTTAGGCGGATCCCTCGCAGCCATAGGCGCAACTTCGCTTAAAGTGTTTCTCCCGAGGGCCACCATGAAGCTTTACACTTTTGGTTCCACTTTTTGTCGCAGTAGTTTTCCCCCAGTTCATATGAATTTCTAGGGCAACCACGAACGGGAGATCAAGGATTCGCTACCTTTGTTGAGTCTACTATCGGCGTCGACAATATCTTCCGAGGTGAACGCAGCGTCACAAGTGATCCATAACTGTTACATAAATTGCTGAACTTGTGCGCAATGCCAGCCGTGCACACATATGGCGAGAGATCTTCCAAAATTTGAAACCAACGTGACTTACAAGTTTTGCTTCAGACGGCGTGCCTACAATAATACCTCGATTCCTGGGATATGAGCACCAGTGCGTCATTTTCCGCTCGTCAGTCAGACCTCTTACAGGATCGCCTTTTCACACACAGCGGAACTGAATATTGGCAATTCAAAGACCCAGACCCTGGTTCGATTACTTCCCCATGGACGACGGTCACAAAGTGCATCGGCGAGGAAGATCCAACGTGCAGCGACTCCATACGTGCGCCTGCCTTTTTTCAGTTACTCAAGTCCCGTTGTTCAAGGGTACTATGTTAGCCTCGACTGGAATCAACCTAGCGCACATGTTTTATTTCGGGCAGAGTAAGCTAGAAAATAGTACGTGAATTACACTCACATTTTGACAGTGATGGCTATGGACCCCTCGCTCTGCGATTAAAAGATATGGGCGAGTTTGGGTTTGGGTTTGTCTTTGGTTCGAATGGAATTTGACCGATCGCAATGTCCGTGAATGAGAAGTTTTTGGAGCATGTTTCCATGCAGAATACAATGAAATATACCAGGATTGGGGTAGTAAAACTGCTTTTGGGGAGTTCAGATCAACGAGAAATCTTACGGTTCCGTTTGCATGAACATGACACACCCCTATAAGTATAACGCTTTCGTTTTGGTCCTATCTCCTTTCCACATTCCAGCCCTGGTCGTACCATGTTTTTGAGTCGTCAGAAAGAAAAATACCGACCCTATCACTCATATGAACAGCTTTCTCCAACTGCACCACGAAGAGAGTAAAACGAGTTCAATTCAAGTACAACTATTTCATACTCTGAAACAACCCGTCCCATATGTAAACCACTCCCGCACATTTCTCTTTCGCCCGCCTCGATATATTTAGGGAATTTTCTAGGTATGCATGCCGTCGAGCGCGGAGTTTTCCATCTTATTCGTTGTTTTGTTACTTTTTCTGAGTTTCTGCAATGCGAACACGTCAGCGAAGTAAAAGGAAAGCAGAAGAACAACGAACACTGCAGGAAGGAAAGGAAGTATTCGGATTGCATTGTGGATTTCTGGAGGCGATATTCTGGTTTTATATTCTGCTTTCTGAGAAACTGACGTCAGAGTCCGAGCGAGGAAAGACAGCAAAAGACTTGCCGTAATATAGCTATAACTTGCGCCACACCCGGAACCGACGCATCAAACGCTTGAATTTGCCTGGGGTTGCCTTTACCACCACGGCGATGTTGGGATTCTGGCCGGACGACACGGACACGGACCCGGATTGAAGCTGGACGAGATGCGCCTGCGGCGTGAGCGGGCCATCGCTCTCGGGTTCGGACGACGACGGATCAGACGGTGACGCGAAGGGTACCTTGGACGTCGACGGGGGCGGTCGTGATGCGGGGACGGCGAGACGCGAACCGCTGGCTATCTGTTCCTGGGGCGCCAGGCCTGCTGGCGGCGGGAAGTTGATGGGGCTGCCGATGTCGACGTCGAGGGTGCTGTACCCGCTACTGCTCCTGCTCCTGCTGCTGCTGCTGCTGCTGCTGGACGCATCACTGAAGTCGCCGGGGTCGTACGCATTCGGGTCGGGAACCGCACAGCCCGCCGCACGCCTTACGGCAGGCGAGCCTTCTTCAGATCCGCCTCCGACATGAAGAGCTCCGGCATGCTGAGGATCTCGTGCCGCAGCTGCGTGAGGGTGGGGCGGCGCGCGGGGAGGAGGCGGAAGCACCGCGTGAGGAGCTCGTTCAGGGAGTGGGAGATGGGGAGGATCTCGCGGAGGTAGTCGGGGTCGGCCATGAAGGAGTTCCAGCGCGTGTCGGAGGATTCGGCGGTGCGCCAGGGGTTCATGGCGGTGACCAGGTTGATGAGGACGATGCAGAGGGCCCAGGTGTCGCTGTGGTGGGGACAGTAGGACGACGAGGCGGAGCGGAAGGATTCTGTCCGAGAATGAATGAATGGCCGCGAGAAGAGAAAGGGAGGAAGTGAGACATACCCGGACACATGTAGGAGCCGCTGCCGCAGTCCATGTCGCGCGAAATCTTGGATTCAGTGGAGAGCCCAAAGTCGGCGATGCGCGCGTTCCCACCGTCGTAGTCCACCAACACGTTCTCGGGCTTCAAATCACGGTGGTACACGTTCCGGGAGTGGCAGAATCTGACGGCGTCGACGAGGCTCGTGAATGTGCGCTTGATGAGCGCCGTCTGTCGGTGGTACACGCCATCTAGAATCGCGCCGTACATGTCGCCGCCGACGCAGAGGTCCATGACCAGGAAGACGTGGTCCGGGTCGACGAAGTAGCGGTGGAGGGTGACGACGTTGGGATGGCAGGAGACACGACGATGCAGTGCGCGTTCCCGGTCTTGAAACTTTGCGTCCGTCGACGACAAAGCGGGACGCCGCATGCATTTGACGGCGAAGAGCGAGGAGGTGGGTGTAGATGTAGAGGAGACAATGCGGGCTTTATATAGCTTTCCATAGGCGCCTGCGCCGATAGTGTTCAAGAGTTCTAAGCGGCCATCGTCGATGACGCGGCCCGTGAGGTTCGGAAGAGTTCCAGACTGCGGCATTTCAAGTTGTGGAGTGGAGAACGAATAAAGTAGTGGTTGCGGTGAATGAAGTAGAGTTTGTTGTGGGAGAAGAAGAAGAGCAGAGAGAGGGGGTTAGGAGATGCTTTTTGAGTTTTGCTTCCGCGGGTCTCAGTCTCGCGTCAGCCGCCCGCCAGTCCAATTAATTCTTGAGCCAATATAAATAGCCTTCCAAGCATCCTCGTGTTGTTCGGCATGAGAGTGAGAATTGCAGGGCCATAAGAGACTAGAAATTTGAGGATAGAGCCCAAGGATTCGATGATCAAGCAAAGACTCTGAGTTGCGAGGAGGAGGATGTTTTGCGTTGTTTCCCTCCACGGCTGTTGCCGTCTGCACACAGCCACCGGAAGATGCCGAAATACCGGACCGCTTGTTCAAGTTGGAATTCGCCCTGTGCTTTTGGAAGGGTCCAGGAAAAAGAACAATTTTTGAGGGTGCAGTTGATGGTGATGTAGTTACACGGCCGGTCCGAATCACGATCAATTCTCCCGGTGTACTGTAAGTAGTATTTCAATCCTCGGACCTCCAGGCTCCGTGTCCTGTGAGTCACTGTACTTAGTACCTATTGAATGAAATAAGTGAAGCTCCGTTAAGTAGCAGGGTCTCTGTCTGTGAATACTCGTTGGCATGGACACGCCATCCACTGTACCAAGGAGCCCTCCACCCCGAGTCGCCAGGGCCCAGCGGAGTGTCTCTTTTGTATATCCTCAGTCCGAAAGTCTTTGTCTGTGCGTGAATCCGAATGAGCCAGCGGCATTCCGATTCCCGAGTCTTTCCTCAGCTTGTTCCTTTGCTCAAATTTCGATGCCTCACTGGCAACAGCAAAAAAAAAACCCATCTCCGAGTCAGTCTATAATTGCCATGCGGCTCGTTCAACGGTTCAAGATTATATCCACCGCCGGGCGAGAGTCTAGCCTACATAGCGGCCTTGTTCTGGTATACTCCAGAATACCCCTCGACCTTCAAGTTGTCAACAGTCAGTCAGTCCCAGATTGTGTAAAGCTCAAAATTCAAGAAGTAAGTGGACCGCACCTCCCCCTCCATCCGATGAACCACAACCTGCGCCAGCTTAGCCTTCGCGTCTTTGAACTTTGAACAGCGTGAGCCCGTGCGGGTTCACGACCTGTAACATCCCGCCTACCCAGTGCCAGTGCCAGTGCCAGTTCCAACAACACCGTCAGGATTCAGGACGCCGACTCCGAGAAGCCAGCCATCAAGTTCAAATTTCAAACAAAACACACGCCGAACTCACCGATAGCTCCCCAGTACCCAACCCAGAATCCACGACCCCGGCCCCGACCTGACCAGCGGCCCGGACGGAAACAGCGCGCTCCGGACGATTCACGAACAGCGCACGGCGCTTGTTTCGTTGAACTCGACCGGGGACGAGGTGTATCTGCATCCGCCATTCCCACTCTGTATCAACACCGGTACGTTTCTCAACTTGAGATGCACCGGGACCGTTCTCAACTTGAATTTGAAGGCGCAGCTCCGTCGTTCGGTGCAAGTTCGGTGCTTGTTGTGAAAATCGACGACGCCGGCGGAGGACGCGTTTCCGAAAAAAGAGAGGTCGATACCGCACGGCTGGACCTGGGTTTTTGGTGAGACTTGGAGAAGGCCTTGGAGGATCCGAGGCGTGAAGGCAGCGCGGCCTGGCAGAATCATGGATGGAAGTGCGATGGAGATGTGCTACTGTAGCATTTCGACCGAGTGTTCATGGGTTGTTACGTGTTACGCAAGGTGTTCAAATTTCAGGTGTTCATTTCTCGGCAATCACGTCAAAAATTACCATAAAAGGGAATCCGGCGATTGCCGGACGAGAAATTTTACCATTTTTTGGCCTATTTAAGCCTAAAAATCTCGATGTTACCGTTACAGGTGTCCCAAGTGTTCAGTTCAGCGGCCCTTGTTACGCGTTACGTGAACACTCAGTCGAAATCACACCGGAGATTGCCATCTTTCAGTTCAACTGATTGTTGACAAAAGCTAATTCGTTATCTAAAGTAACGACTCGGAAATCAGCTAAGCGGAAAACCAACCCAATTCTAGTTCTACGAGTTAATACTTTCGGTACAACGGAAACTAC
Organism: Mycena haematopus; assembly: GCA_029281435.1. Taxonomy (NCBI): domain Eukaryota; kingdom Fungi; phylum Basidiomycota; class Agaricomycetes; order Agaricales; family Mycenaceae; genus Mycena; species Mycena haematopus. The sequence continues at coordinate 149,847 of JARJCV010000109.1, forward strand.
AGCTATCAGTTTTAGATGTTGGCTATACCAAAACATTACTTAGCAAATTCAAAATCAGACGAGCTGAAAGTCAAACTGAAAGTATTTGTTTTGGTCGTGAAAGCAGTTGAATCAATACCAGAACCAAAACTAAATGTTTTGGTTTTAATTTCAGCTGAAGCTGAAATATAAACTGAAACTATATGTTTTAGTTCAACTGAAAACTAAAACATTTAGTTCTGGTTGGACCAAAACTGGGAGTATTGGTTCAAATTTTGGTCCTCTTATCAATTCAACTGAAACACAACTGCTACATTATATTTTGGATCTAGTATTGGTTCGACTGCTTTCGTGACTGAAACAAATGCTTTCACTTTGATTTTCAGTTCGTCCGACTCTAAATTCGCTAAATAATGTTTCGGTTTAGCCAAAATCCAAAACTGATAGCTGTAGTTTCCGTTGTGCCGAAAGTATTAACTGTTAGAACTAGAATTGGTTTGGTTTTCAGCTCAGCTGGTTTACAAGTCGTTACTTTAGATAACGAATTAGCTTTTGTCAACAATCAGTTCAACTGAAAGATGGCAATCTCCGGTGTGAATGGTACAGTACTCAGCTCTCGCTGCCGAGTCGGCAAGAGCTATCGCCGATCATCAAACCGTGACGTTACAACCCGGAACGAGCCGGCTTGCATCTTTTCCTAAACCAGCATGGCCAAAATTCCGTCTACACATCTGAACCCATCTGAACCCTTCAGCTTTAGCATCAACACGGATATGCATCAGAATCATATACCTGCGGCGCAATCGACTCGCGGACCTGTTGGGGTCTGCTCCGAGTCAGTGCGCAGAATGGATGCCATGGTGCGCCCGCGGATCCGGAAAGGCCAGTACGCGAGTAATCAGGGACCGCGTACAGCTACGGGTGTGCGTCCATTCCCGTGCGACGGGTGCTTTCAAACTGCTTCCTGCTATCTCACGACTCCCGAATCATACTTACCGGCATCCCCACACCGGAGTCGAACGGCACCCTAAATCTCTTGAATCCTTGAACGCTACACGGCATGGTTGCGAGATGCCTCCTGCCCGAGGTCTGGCCCTCGCCATAGTCGACCACTGCTAAAAAATGGGGTCGATGACGTCGGTTCACTTCTAAACTGGGCTAGATAAGTAGCTCTGGCTTAGCATTCGCGGCGTCGCCTGTGATAAGCTTCCGATGTTGCCCAGCAAGGCGGCGAGTGCCGTCAGCTGACGGTATCCTTATAAGTACCTACTCGTTCTAACTCGACGCCATCGTCTACGTGCAACGGTCAACTTATATGAACGACCCCTCTGCGCCTCGAGACGCACCCCAATTGTAATCACAATACATGTACTTGCTTTAGTACTGTCCCGCGAAGTGTCACCGCAAAGGGCACGTTGCCTGCCGCATATATACATAGTCCACTCCCACCGTCCCCTCATCTCGCTTCCAAATCGCACCCTTGCAAAACCTGGCATCCCCAATGCCCGCGCCCGCGCCCGAGCCCACCGACGCCCCGCGCCGCGTCCTCCTGTGCCTCGACATCCAAGCGGGCGTCCTCTCCGACCCCCCGCGCGGCGTCCCCGCCGCGCACGCCCTCCGGCGCAACCTCGCGGGCGTCCTCGCCGCCGCGCGCGCCGCGGCCCCGCCGCCGCTCATCGTCCACGTCCGCACCACGGGCGACTTCGGCGACGTCGACGAGCCGCACACGCCCGGGTGGCAGCTCGTGCACGCGCCGCTGCCGCACGAGCCCGTCATCGACAAGCGCAAGAACAACGCCTTTGCGGGGACGAAGCTCGGCGAGCTCGTCCCCCCCGACGCGGAGATCGTCATTGTGGGGCTGCAGTCGGATTTCTCGGTCAGAGCGAGTGAGTGGGCCGGTTTTCGTGTGGACGGGGCAATGAATGAAAGCTAATCGCGCCGTCGGGAAAGCTTGCAGCGCGGCGCTGGGGCGGGGGAACGAGGTGCTTCTCATACACGGCGCGCACGGCACGTACGATCGCCTCGAGGTGCTCTATGGCGGGGGCGTCACGCCGGCCGCGCAGATCGAGGACGACATCGAGGGCGAGCTCCAGGAGGCGGGTGTGCATTTGCTCGATATGAAGGATCTCAGCGCGATCTTCGATGATCGGTAGGATGTTCAGTACGTTCAGTGACGATTTCTATCTGGGCTTCATGCATACTTCATGATCGGTCGGTTGGTTCTGCGAGACGCCGTATGCTTTCAAGTTCCTCCTTATTTGCTTTTTCTTGTAGCGTGTATTTTTTACTCTGACTCTGGGTGTTTTCCTATTTTGGATAGATGACGAAAATTATAATTGGTTCCTTCCTGGCTGTATCGGCCGCGGCGAGCCGACTACTCTACTGAGCGCTGAGCAAGTCATCGTGGCTCTTGTGTTCGAAAGAAATCAACATAAAAGACACTTTGATAGGCATTTTGTGTCAGATTAACCTAGTTGGCACTCCGTGGAGCTCGCCAAGTGATAAACTTCAAGCTTGAGCTCAGGCTGAGCTTCGGGTCGATTTACAACCAGCACTATACATAATATATATTTTCCTATCCTACGGTTGTCCACCAGTCGACTCCAAGCCCGGCGTCACGGTATCTACCTACTTCCTTGTTACTTGGAGGGCGGGGGCGAAAAAATATCCGAGCGAAATATGCTATGCTATTCCCTTGGCCCGATGGCCAACGCGGAATTGAAGGAACCCAAGAAAAGAAAGAACCCAACGACGTCAAAGAAAAACCCAACGACGTTCTCGAACCCTGGCTTTAATCTTCAGGTCGTGTATGATTATCCGCGTCCAGGGTGTGTAGTATGGTTCTGGACACGGATACGAAGGCCGCACGCACGCACCTATAAGATAAGTTGACAGCGCTCCCATAACGCCAGGATGAAGTGAACAGGACTCGCATTGGCCCTGCCGCAAGCAGCAGCGGCTACCGGCCCTCGAAGAGCCCGGGGAGGTACCCCATGTCGAGGATGATCGCGCCCGCCTTGTCGAGCTCCTCCTCCACCTGCGCGCTGATCTTCTCCGCGGGCGTGAACCGGCCGTTCTCCGTCAACTCCTTGTGGTCGTGTGTCCCGTGCGCGCCGCGGATCAGCAACACCGTGTTCCCGCGTTCCAGCGCCGCCTTGCACGCTACCCGCGCCAAAACAATCATCAATCAGCCTCGCACCAGCTATACGCACGAAAAGCCAGAAAGAAAGAAAGACCCACTTACTCGATCGGACAGAATACTCCGACAACAGCCCCACAACCACCACCTCCGCATCACTCGCGACCAGCTCGCCAAGGCCCGTCCCCGCAAACGCATTGCTCTTGCACTTGTCCAGCACCTCCTCGCCGGGGCGGGGCGGGTGCAGCAGCTCCCACGTGCGCGTCCCCCGCTCGTCCGGGTCCCCCGGCTCGCCGCAGTTGCGGAAGTGGATGATGCGCGGCGCGGGGGAGGCGCTGCGCGCCTGGTGCAGCACGAGGGCGACGTTGTCGCGCACGGTGGCGAGGGGCGGGTCGGAGATGAGGCCGATTTGGATGTTGAGGACGAGGAGGACGCGGTGGCTTGTCATGGCCTGGGAGGCCGAGAGGCAAGTCACAAAGCAAATCAGAGAGCGGCTGCCAGCGCTGATCAGTGCGTAAGCGTTCCCACGCCGGAATAGGCAATTTTACTAGTTGCCGCTTTGACCGAAGCGATCACAGCTGAAATTGGAATGTTTTCTTCCAAGTGTTTTTGTTGAGTCTTACAGAGGGGCCTCTGGCAAAGACCATGCTGGCGCTGGCTTCATTCCCTTATGGCCTGATTCAACGGAAGCTTGTTTCAAACTCGCTTGCTCGCTAAGATAGGCCGTATCCATATGCATCCAAGGCTGATGGCAAATCAAAACTACTGTAATAAGTTGAGTACGTCGAAATCAAAAATTCCATCCCGTTATTCTCTTCGAACCTGTCCTAAGAGTGTGAACTCCAAAAATCAGAGGCTTTGGCCAAGAATTGAAAGAGTTAATAGGTTTTTGGTGCGTTTGATGCAAAAACAACAATAATCAGCAGTGGCCACCAAAAACCTATTAACTCTTTCAATTCTTGGCCAAACTCTCTGGTTTTTTGACTGAACATTGCCAGGCCTATTTACAAGAGATTAACGGGATGGAATTTTTTATTTCGACGTGGTTGAGTTATTAGTGAGGTAACAACCCGCCATCACTGCTTTGTTTGGCCTTGGATGCATATGGATGCGGCCTATCTTACCTCCTGCGGTCTCACCTATCAAATACATCGAAGCCTATAAGTATCGCAGTCCAATCTTCGAGCCTCAGGTTGATTTTCTGGATTTTTAACGCAGTCAGTGAACTGCTGGAAATACTGAAATCCTTTTGACATGGTCCGAGCGCGCATTTCAATTTCAAAATACGATACATCTCGTCTCGTTTCGGGGTTAGCTGTGCTTTGTTTTACTTTCGTGTATGACCTCTTGCTCACTCGCTACTGGTATCAATATGATAATCTGCTTCATTTCAACGGCCAAGGCATTTGGTTGAATTCTCGCCTCGTTTGATTTGCAGCAGTTGCTGTATCATGAGTGAATAACGCTATTTCCGTGAGCTTTTTCCAGCTTGATACCGTAGCGCTAATAAAATAGAACGCCCGACGCTGACGTGCTATTGCGCCAACGGTCACAATGGGAAACGGATACCTTTCGGGGTTGAATACGGCCGAAGCTCAACCGAAGCTGACAAAATGGCGTCGGCATCTCCCGGTAATGTGATCTTATCCGATTGCAAAATCTCTTTACCAATCCACCATGGCCTCCACGTCCAACCTTGTAACCGTGTCCTCTGCACCCCATTTCCAGTCCTTGCTCTCCGCGGACCTCACCCGCGTCTCTCTCCTCAACTTCTGGGCCCCTTGGGCCGCCCCATGCACTCAGATGAACGACGTCGTCGCCGAGTTGGCAAAGAAGCACCCGAACATCCTGGCGCTGAACGTCGAGGCGGAGGAGCAGGCGGACATTGCAGAGTCGTTTGAAATCGAAGCGGTACCCTCGTTTGTCGTTCTACGGGTACGTGTTTTTTCGGATACCATAACAAGTATTATTCATTGCGTTCAGGGCCATACTCTTCTTGCGCGAATCGCTGGAGCAGATGCACCAGCACTGACGCAGGCTATTGCAACGCATGCTTCCGGCAATGCTCCGTCGTATGCGCCCAAGTCCCACACAGACGCCGCCCCACCGGTGGCACAAAACGGTGGAGCAGCAGAGACCCCCGAGGAGCTCGATACGCGGCTGCGGCGACTCATGACGCAGAGCAAGGTCGTCCTGTTTATGAAGGGCAATCCTGAAGAGCCCCGTTGTGGGTTCAGCCGCAAACTCTCTACCCTCCTGAAGGAGCAGGGGGTTCAGTTCTCGAGCTTTGATATTCTGCAAGACGAAGATGTCCGACAGGGTGAGCTATCCTCGTTTCATTGTTGGCTAGTTGCTTCTCATTCGCCGCGCCGACGCCGTTTAAATATTCTCCCTCCGCATCCCGTTACGTTTTGCGTTCAATTCATCATTTATCCTACATCCCAAATCGCTCATCACAATTACCCCCACAGGACTAAAAAAGCTCAACGATTGGCCAACATTTCCGCAGCTCATCGTCAACGGCGAGCTCGTCGGCGGGCTCGATATCGTGCAGGAGATGGTGGAGACCGGCGAGTTCGCCGACGTCGTTGCGGCCGCGTAGCCGCGTCGTCGGAGTCTTTCCTCTCGCTTTCGTTCAGTCTGCAGTTCCACTGTCGTTGCATTCATTCGTATGAACATTTGAATGTTTGCATGTTCCTGTGGTTGAATTTGTGGTACTTAGTATTCGGCAAGTTGGCTGGCTTTCAAGATATCGAATGTCTTGGTGGTGTCATATAATACTACTCTCCAATAACCGGACGCCGCGGGTGCGCGGTTACACGAGTTCGTATTTAACCCCCCTCGTCCCATCTCGGCAGTCTCAACGTGGTCCAAAAAAGTCTCCCCGGAACGCCTATCAAGCTGGCTTACAACGTTCAAGTTGAACTATGTTCGACTACGACTTCGACTGCCCCGCCATTAACAAGCGCTCGATATTAGCAAGCCCAGCCGACAGCTTCGCCTCCACTTCGTCCAGACGTTTATCGACATGACTATTGACCGCCTCGAAGCGCGCAGTAACGAGTTCCTGAATCCGCTTCTCGATCTGCTCCCACTGTCTGTGCTGCTCCGGATCCGAGTTGGCGGCGGCCGCGGTGGCGTTGTCGTTCCCGTCCGGTTCAGGTTGAACGCGCGCGACCCGAACCATGCTGTGGAAAACAGTGTGTGCGGACCCATCGTCTTTGCCGCCTATTTCTGCCACTTGAGAACGATACAGCTTTTGGTAATCCCACGGAGCGAGCTCGTTTGTAACCTTGTCGCAAGAATCGCATACCCAGGTGTCTACGAACCGACGGACGAGTGTAAGGGCCCGTATCGGTGATGGTGAAGGTTTTTACTTACTGTTGTAGCAAGTTACACAACTCCAGCACGGCGCTACGATGCGTTCATGACAGACCACACAGTTTAATGTCTGGTCTTCAACTTGGGTTGTCTCTACAGGCGTAACCGCGGCCGTCAACAAGTTTATGCCAGATTCAGAGCCCGGGGTCCCTGGATCGGGTGCCGTCGTTGGGGACACAGCGGTGTCCAATGCTGGAAGGCTAAGCGTCGCTAATTTCTGGGCATTGACTGGAATTGGAATCGGTGTTGGAGAATCATCGACGATGGTGGGGACACCCGTCTGGGTGGTGACATTCGCTTCTGTATTGACCTTGGGCTCCGAAGAAGACGATTCGTCCGCAATGGGTGAAGCAGGCAAGGGTATGGTCAGACTGGGATCCTCCGTCGGGTCTTGGTAAAGATGACGAGCAAAGCTGAGCACATATCCCGCACGCTGTTTGACCGCGAAATAATCTTTGAGGAGCAGGAGATCCCGGAAGCGCACCATAAGATGAGATGGGCGGTGTTGGACATCAGTCCGCTGGGGAATATTTTCCGAAGCGATGCATTCGGGTTTGGGCGCAGAAGTCGACGGTTCGGTCGGGTCTGTCTGTGCTCACGCAGTCCAGGCAAACGACTCGAGATCGATCAATGCGACACCGCAACCGTCGCACGAATACCCATTCCTGCAGAACACAAGTGAGTGAATAAATTAGAAGTGAAATCTAAATTTCTGTGGATTGCTCACGGATGCCAGAGGTTACCGGCCCGAGCATACCTAAACATTGATTGTCAATGTTGGTACATATAAATAAGAGTCTAGGCCGTACCAGTTGTATAATTTGTTCACCTCCACCATTTCTTCAACAGAAAGCTGTTTGAGGAGTTTCGAGTAATGGGGTTGTTCTTCGGGTTCGATCGCAAGGCCGCGAGTATCCCTGTACAGAAACCCCAAGAGACGACGGATGTCGATCATGCGTTCGCGTATGTACCACGAACTGGGTTTCTTCCGTCTGAGGCCATCGACGACGGCGTTCAACGCAAAAGACCACAATTGCTTGGTGTTCAGCTCAGGAACTATGGGCCGCGAGCACATGATGGCAGACATGGGGACCTTCTTGAACAGAAAGGATCCATTGGCGATAGTCCGTCCAAATATCCCGGTCATGACCCCCCGATCAGGGTTAAATGTGCCTTTGTACTGAATCCAGGTACCGTCTACAGTATAAATGCGCTCGAAGCTCAGGGATAGGCTCCCGACAGGCTGATCACCCGCAGAATCCATGGTCCCACTGAGGGTGAAGGTGTTTCCATTCGAACCAACCTGAAAAAATTCAGCTTCTGCGGGAGGAGCATAAAATAAGTAAGATGATTCACCCCGCCTCCGGATATTTTTGTTACGGATTCGGACTCTGGCTGTCTTTGTTCACACTGAACTTTGAAAGATACCATTGGAGTAAAGAGATTTCGAGTGTCGGTCGAATGCCATCCATGCCACATGCCCGTGCTAGGTTGGAAGGGTGAGCATGAAGACGGTCACACAAGATCATTTGCCGCACATAGACATCTCAGCCTCGGAAAGCTGAGATAAAACGGGGCTGTAGAATATCCGTCAGCTGGGTCGTTGAAGCAATGAAATATTGTTACTTTGATTCACCCTCCGTAATTTTATCGGTAGAAAGAGCTTCTACGGTTGGAACCGCACTGTCAACAAATTCAATTTAAGCTGCGGCGAAATCAAAAAATCATTAACCTTGCCGGGTCCACGGTCGGTGTACACTCAACCGCAGCGCTTTCTGTCGCAACGTCGACACTTTGGAGACCCAAGTTAGAAGAAACATTGAGGTCATAACAGATAACTACCTGGGGGTTGTATCAGAAAAATCGTTTGATTTTGACCCAGGTGTGTCCGTGTGCTAGGGCTGCCGCCCGTTGCCGTGTCGACGGTTCGACGGCACCCGTCGAACGGGTCCCGTGCCCGTCCCGTCCACCATTTTTGCTATCGCCTAACGGCCCGTCAAACGACGGCCGTGACGGCCGTTTCAACGGGTCATATGAATCTAGCTTTAAACTGACACTGTCTGTCATTGATTAGTCCACAGAAACTTCTAGCTTGTGAGGGACACCACTTTCCTGCTCGGCTTACATTTTTTTGCCTCCAAACAGACGGTATATTGCTTGTGTTGGGTTCTCGGCAACTCCCGACAATGATTGCCGATCTGCAACTTCCAGGTTTGCGTCGGTTTCTCTAGCTGGAAGGACGAGAACATCAAATTTAGCAGGCAGGAATTACACTCATGACATTGCGGTTCTAATCCATATTTTATTAGGGTCAAAGGCAAGGTAAAATTTAAATTCCCACCCTAGCCGTCGAAACGGCCGTGACGGCCGTCCCGTTGCCCGTCCCGTCCCGTCAAGGCTTCGAGAAGAAGAAAAACGGCCGTCGAATCAACGGCCGTTGCCGTTACGGCACGGGTGGCAGCCCTACCGTGTGCGCCAAGATGCCAACCAGCTCGGATGGGTCCAATGCGCGAATAGTATCGCTGGTCCAAACCGTCATATCGTTTTCCATGAAATATTTCGGCTGAAGCCAGTTATCCCATTTCCAGTAGTTCTTGAACTGTACGTTGCAGTGAAGTGTGAACGTCGAATGCTGAGACTCAAAAAATCAAAAGCGCACTAGTCCGCAAGAAAGCCGTTCAAATATCAGTTTCAGATCGGCAATTTCTTGATGTTGGAATTGTTCTGCGCTACGTTCAACTTTGTCAACAAATGATATCACGAAACCAAGCACCTTTCAGGTCAACGAATCGGTTCCATACAGCGTCTACGACCCATTGAATGGTATCTAAGTCGTCCAATAGCTCCTTCGAGTCGATCTCTTGTTTCAGACAGAGGTGCATCTTCGCGACATGTCTCCTCATGAGCAACGCCAACAGGATGAAGATCGACTAGATAAATAAATTCATTAGCACAAACTTGATCAATAACTGGCGCATACCCCTTCGATGCGGTCACCGCGGAGGAGTAGAGAAACTGTTTCTATGGCGTCGATATCGTATTGAATCTTCCCCAGACGTTCCTTCAGAATTGTCTCTTGCGATTCGATGTAACCCGAGAACTTCTCCTCCAGCCACGGCTCCCCAGGGTTCCGTTCAATACTCGACGTTAGGGCCGTAACACCCTGCCAACTACCCTCGAAATAGAGGTTGACATAGCACGTATTGCCCGGCATCTTCACCGCGATCTCGCTTTTCAAGAGATTCATCTGCCCAAACAGTTCTTCGATTTCGACGCAGTACTTAGTCGCATAAATTTGCCAGCCTATTGCCCAGTACGAAATCCAGCGGGGAAAGCTATTATCTGAACTCAATTGTTGTCTTGCCATGCGAGGTGGAATTTACCTCCAATCTTCAGGACGTGCACGCGTGAAGGCATTGATCTCAGACGCTGTAGTGAACCCGGAAGAGTCCGGATCCAGCGCCTCTAGAACGCGAAGTCTGAGTGGAGTGTAGGGCTGCACGCCGTACCCGTGACGGGCACGGCCGTCGTTTCGGCGGGTGTACAACGGGCACGGTCCGTCACACGACGGCCGTTGTTTTGCCTATCAAAATTGCCGCAATGTCTTCCGGACCATGGGTGTAAAGGTGCGCTGGGCTTCCATTTGTACGGCGCAGGGGTTACCCAAGCCAATTGTCGTGGATTTGATAAGTTATTTGTTGTTTTCCGTACCCGTCGACCCGTCGACGGCCGTTGTTGACGGGTACGGCCGTCAAAAAGCGAGTCGAAGGGCCCGACGGAACGGGTCGGCTACCCGTTCGACGGGACCCGTAGAACCGGCGCGACGGGAACGGCGTGCAGCCCTAGTGGAGTGCGCCTGTGGGCTGAAGTAACGTACCTTCGAGATACCGTAAACGCTTAATCTGGAGGTATGCGGACATCCAACTATCCGGTAAAGGCACAGAAATGTCACTCTCAGGATCATCTTCGTCGTCTTCGTCTTTCGGAACCGATGAAATCGGTCGCTGTTTCTGTGCAACGTCTTTGGACGTTGAGGGCACCTTGCTGTGCTCGATCCGCTCAACAAAGTAGTCGCGTAGCGCAAGAACCAACGTCCGAGTTTTCGCACTTCCTTTCCAGCCCTGGCGAGGATCAGAAAGCGATGGAGCGAAAATTATGCAACTGACCTGGTCTTTCCAGACGTGATATACCATCTGACGAAATCCGAATGAGCTGCATTCGATGCGCTGTGGAACTGCACAACTCACTTTGTCTTTAATTCGCTGATGCGGGCCGCCTCGGAGGTACTTGATGAGTCGATCTCCTTGATGCTGAATCTTATTGCCAAGGTCTTTCCCCAAGTCGTCCAGGCCCATCTCAAACCGTTTCGAATAGCTCTCGAAATTCTCCTGGATGATACCTTCCATATCCTCGCGGTATTCCTTTTGCAGGGTCGCGATGGCCTTTTCTTCCTTTTTCTGGGGATCCTCCTCCGCCTTATCTGCATGACCGACAGGGCCACTCATTGCGGCCACTGAGGCCTCGTACTTGATCACATCAGGAAAACATAATGTAACTATGGCCAGTATGCAGTGCTCTCAAGTGCTATAAAGCACTATCAAGCGCTGCATAGGGCCCATAGTTACATTATGTTTTCCTGATGCCATTGCGGCGCACTTTGTGTAACTTCCGAGCATGGCCTTCTCGCCGCCGTTCTGTTGAATCCAGCGTCCCATGTCTCGCTCCTGCGGCGTCAGCATGGTCGAAAACATCTCCATCATTCTTGGAAAGTGATCTAGTCAGTCGGGCAAAGGCAAAAGGGATTGCGCGCACATCTTCATACTACATTACCCAAAACAAAGACAGCACAGTCAGAACATGATAATTTCATGATTATCGAGAACGCACTTCGAGTTCATCTCCTCTATCGTAACGGCAGTCCGCATGCTGAGAGCGAACGTAAGCTGCTCCCGTCTGTTCGTGAAGCGAGACGCGTATGAGCCCAATTCTTTATTCCAGGCGGTCGCCTTGAGGAATTTGATCCCGATGGAGCGCTTTTCCTGGGCGTTGAGCACTTTGAATGGTTTTTACTGAGAGTCATCCATGAAGTACGTATTCCATACCGTTGTAGCATTCCTCGATATCCTTCTTCATGTCCTTGCATAACGAAGCAAGGCGGCTGAGTACGGGCTTGTTATCCGGCGTGGTACGGGTATCGTCCTTTTTGAAGTCTTTCAGCCTGATTATTTGTTAGTTTTCTGGACTCAACTTCCGAGTGAGGTGGCATACTCTAGCAAAACAAGCATGACATCTTTGATCTTTTCGAAAAGAGTGGTCCTTTTGCGATCGTTGTCCCGACGTTGGGTTTCCCTAAAAGAGTTCAGTTAGCGAGCAAACGGCATGCGAATGGCGTACTTACTGATGGTAAATGAGCTTGAACGGCAGATGTGCCGCTAAGAGATCCTCTAATTAGCCAGTTGATAGGCAAGATAATGAGACGTACCCTTGAGAAACGGATGGATTTCTGTCAAAGTTTCCAAAGCACTCATGATGCCTGGAACACTTTCGAGGATCGTGTTGCCGACTGCCTTGACAGTGTCGTTTGCCAAGACGTCCTTAACAAAACCAACAACACCGTCTGTGGAGGATTCTGCATTGATAGCACCGCCTGGAGGTATCACATCAAGGAGATCCAAAGTGAGGCAAAAACGTAGGACGCACTCGTCGTGTCACTGATTTTGTTTATTATATTTTCCATCCGGGATATGTCGGAGCGATCATTAACGCCACGCCACATGTCTCCCATGTTGTCTGAGGCCTCGGTGTGTGCCGAGCTGACTTGTGGGGACGATGGAGTTGGTGCCAGCATGGAGCCATCGAGGTTCTCAGCTGGGGGCAGTCCATTTACCAAGCCAGAGCCTCCATTAAATGGCCCGTTGACACCGATGGGAAGGCCATTTTGAGGAATTACAAGGAGGGGCATCGATGTGCTATGGCGAATGTCCGCAGTGGTACTGTCAGTGATTTCGACAAGACGGAGGGCGGTTTGGTCGTGTCATCGTCGACACTGGTTGTTCGACGCCGTTTG